>JAXGGA010023528.1:0-13320 GCA_038373865.1 Uloborus plumipes | reverse complement strand
GGAGTCAACTTAGATTTTTTTTAATTATTTTTCCAAATTTTGGATACCAAGCCACAATTTTTGAGAGGTAATGCGATTTCGAAATAAAAAAAAATCGATATTTTCGAAATTTGACATTGTAGGCGATTTTAGCCCAATTTAAGGCTGATCTGCAAACTAATGATGGTATGTAAAAGCTATAAAATATTTTTTTAGATTAAAAATGCACAAAATATTTACAGCTTATGACAGTTGCATTATAAAAAGTTACAATTTTTTTTTTCTTTTTTCCTTTTGAAAATTTCCATTTTTAACATATTTTTTCCAACTTTAAGCCTCATGCGCGAACCGAAGACGTCAACTTAGAATTTTTTTCTTATTTTTCCCAAGTTGTGGATACTAAACCACAACTTTTGAGAGGTAATGCGATTTCGAAATAAAAAAATCGATTTTTTCGACTCACCCTAATATATATATATATATACACTGAAGTGACAAAAGTCATGGGATAGCAATATGCAAATTTTCAGATGGCAGTAGCATCGCATAGAACAGGTATAAATGCGCAGTGCTTTTACAGAGCTTTCATTTCTGTTCAAGTTATTCATGTGAAGAGGTTTTAACGTGATGATGACCGCACGACGTGAATTAACAGACTTTGAACGCGGAATGTTAGTTGGAGCTAGACGCATGGGTCATGCCATTTCGGAAATCGTTAGAGAATTCAACCTTCCCAGATCCACTGTGTCAAGAGTGTGCCGAGAGTATGAAATTTCAGGCATAACATCCCACCATGGACAGCGCAGTGGTCGACCGCCTGCACTTAAAGATCGAGACCGGCGACGTCTGCAAAGAGTCGTAAATTCTAACAGACAAGCAACACTGCGTCAAATCACCGTAGAAATCAATGTGGGACGTACAATGGACGTGTCTGCTAGAACTGTGCGGAGAAATTTGGATTTCTTGGGCTATTCCAGCAGAAGACCGACTCGAGTGCCTTTACTGACAGAACGACATCGCTTGCAGCGACTCTCGTGGGCACGTGAGCATATCGGTTGGTCCCTAGATGAATGGAAAACCGTGGCCTGGTCCGATGAGTCACGATTTCAGCTGGTAAGAGCCGATGGTAGGGTTCGAGTGTGGCGCAGACCCCACGAAGCCATGGACCCAAACTGTCAGCAAGGCATGTTCAAGCTGGTGGTGGCTCCGTAATGGTGTGGGCTGTTTTTTCATGGCATGGACTTGGTCCTCTAGTGCGACTGGACCGAACATTGACTGGAAATGCTTATGTGCAGCTACTTGGAGATCAGTTGCAGCCATTCATGGACTTCATGTACCCAAACAACGATGGGATTTTTATGGATGACAATGCGCCATGTCACCGGGCCACAACTGTTCGCAATTGGTTTGAAGAAAATTCTGGACAATTCCAACGAATGATTTGGCCACCTAGATCGCCCGACATGAATCCCATTGAGCATTTATGGGACACCATCGAGAGGTCTGTTCGTGCCCAAAATCCTGCCCCATCAACGCTTTCACAATTATGGACGTCTATCGAGACAGCATGGCTCAATATTCCTGCAGAAGACTTCCAACGACTTGTTGAGTCCATGCCACGTCGAGTTGTTGCACTTCGCCGGGCAAAAGGAGGGCCGACACGATATTAAGAGGTATCCCATGACTTTTGTCACTTCAGTGTATATATATATATTTATTTATTTATTTATTTATTTATATACACTGGTTATCATAAATTAAGAAAAAATCACAAAAAACGCGTTAACTCCCTGAAAAATAATTTAAATCATACAAAATTTGGATATGTTGCTAAGTAAGAGTTTCTGAGTAAAACTATGTTATACAAATTAGTGGTGCGACAATCGGAGTTCGTCATCTTCGAGGAGCTTAAAAAACCACGTTTGGGAGCAAGCCTATAAACTCGCCGTGATACTACCAAAAGAAATCTGAGATAGCCAACTCGTAGCTATGACTTCTAGGCATCATTTATCTGCAGAACTAAGATGCAGAGATATTGGGAGACTAGACGCAGGACAAAGTCAAACAGAAGTGGCCAGGTGGCTAAATGTGAGTCCTTCTGGGGTTCATAGACTTTGGAGCCAATTTTTAACCACAGGTTTGGCAGCCAGGAGGTTCAGTCAAGGACAGACAATAGCTACGACGGGCGCTGATGGCCAATATTTGAGGTTATGTGCACGCAGGAGTAGATCTGCTACTCCGACTCTTCTCAGATCTTCCCTGACTGCAGCCACTGCAGGGTTGGTGTAAACTTCTACCATGCGTAGAAGGCTTCACGAAGGTGGTCTGTATGCAAAACGACCAGTTATTTGTGTACCGTTGTCATCACGCCATAGGAGGGACCGTTTGCAATGGGCACAACAATATGTTCATTGAACGCATGACCAATGGAGGTTTGTACTCTTTATGGATGAGTCTAGATTTAGTCTAGAAAGTGATAGTAGGCGTCATTTGATATGGATGGAAACTGGAACTCGTTATCATCTGTCAAACATTTGCGAAAGAGATGCATACGAAAGAGGCAGTGTCTGTGTTTGGGGTGGCATTTCTTTGGGTGGACACACAGACCTCCATGTCTTTCCCAGGGGAACCATAAGTGCTCAAATTTATAGGGATGACATCCTTGATACTTATGTTTGTCCATACGCTGGGGCAATAGGTGATGCATTCCTGCTACAGGACGATAACGCAAGACCGCACCGAGCTCGCATCATAGATGATTATCTGGAACAAGCTACAATTCTGCGCATGGAGTGGCCAGCTCGTTTCCCGGACTTGAATCCTATTGAGCAGGTTTGGGACGCTTTAGGGAGACGTATTGCTTTCCTCAACCTACCCCCTCAAACCCTAGCCACGCTTGCTACTGCTTTGCAAGATCAGTGGCTCTTGCTTCGTGTAGAATTGATTGACCGAATAATTGACAGCATCACGCATCGCTGCTCATGCTGTATTGCTGTTAGAGGGAATCATATACCATATTGAAGGTACTTCCCCAATATCAAACTGCCACCTCAAAATTGTTCATTTTGTAAGTGCATTATCTTTTATAATACCACAATTGTCTGGTAATTTATTTTTATGTTATTTTATACCTTACTATGTGTTGTACAATGTGGTCAAGATTCATAAAAATCTACAAGTAACTTCTTGAGTAATCGTCGTTTTTGTGATTTTTCCTTAATTTTTGATAACTAGTGTATATATGTATATACATATATATATAAATATATATATATATATACATATATATATATATATATATATATATATATATATATATATAATATATATATATATATATATATATAATATATATTCAGAGTTAAATAAAACAAAGAAAAATAAAGGAAAAAAGAAAGGTAGGCAAAGTTTGAAGTAAAAAAAAAAATGCATAACAAATGAAATCATAAAAATACTTTAAACAAAAAGAATTGTATTATTATTAATAACAATTAATTCATAATTTAGAACATGCTATAGGCTTTCTGGTATTCAATTTCTAAAAAGAAAGTTATAAAAGCTTGGAGGGAAGTCTCATCTTCACTTAAAAAATGAATTTTAGTCCCCATAGTGTATGTTGGGAATTCAGTAAAAAATTAAACCATATGAAAAGATCAAAGTCTTTCAACGAACACCTATGCATTAATGTGAAAAAAAAAAAAGTATATGTCACATTAGGGAAGTTAGATTAAACTGCCAATGAATCTCGGACGATTTTAGAGTAAATGAGAATGGGTAACCTTAGATGGAAATTACAGATTGTTATGCTGTAATTTAAATTAAAATAATAAGTTGTCAAAAATGAGCTTAGATTTTTAATATGCAGTTTGACACAAACAAACAGATCTTCGTTTTTAAAACGCCTACTAATGCACAAATATCCATCTCCATAAAATGTTTCATGCAATTTGATGAGCTGTATAATCTCCAATGCCTGTTTCTGTGAGAATGACCCATATACAAATGCATGTGTGACATTTTAATAGTAAAATGTCCTAAAAACATTTTAAAAATCAATGAGGAAAAATGATCCATTTATTTATTAGTTTATTCAGAACTTTTACCTAAGAATTTTCAATGTGTTGAAAAAAAAATGGAAATGGACAAAAATTATATTTTGTTCCCAAACAAGGTTCTGCAGATCCTTAGTAGGTAGAAAACAGTGAACTTTGGAAAAAAAATCTTGAAAAACATTAATTGATACTTCAATCATTTGCTTCACTTGACTTACTTTGAAAGCATTTTTTAAGGGTGTATGTTTTGAATTTATAGGCTTTTAAATGGTTCTTTCTCTAAATATTTTTAATATTTTGAAGTTGAGAAGCATTTCTGAACTATTTTTTTCATACTTTAAAATGTGTTAAAATTTATTGTAGTAATTTCTGTTTTGAAAACAATTTTTAAACAACATTTTGTAGCAATCCAAGTTACCAGAAAATTCAGATATCCGGTATAGCGATGGTCCCATGCATGAAACAAAATTCTCTCTATTGTATAAAAAATTAAAATTTCTACAGTAGAGAAATATGGGGCTTGTTGGATCGTGAAGCATGTTGGACAGCAGGGCACACACATTGGACTGTCCTCTATAATTTTAACACTCTTAATATTTTTAATTTTTAATTATGCACAACAAATAGCACCTATAATCCTACACATCCTATAATAAAATCACATGGTATAGCTATACTGAGCAAATTTTATTTCATAAACAATTGCTTTTTCAGTGGCAAGTAATTTTTATAAATCTGCAACTTTCTTTTTTAAAGTTTTCATGCGGAATGTAGTAAAAAACTGAACTCCTCTCCGAAAGTAATTTAATTTTGTTCTTAATTATTAGCAGTTAGTTTATTTTTTGTCGTAAAGAAAAAAATATTAAAAAAATTTCATACCTAAATCATGTGATACGTTGGTCTACTTTTAGAAAACCGAGGAAAAATGAAAATTTTGGAAGAATTAGAAAAGCATAATTGTAGTAATAATAAAAGGGAAGTTGATGACGACCCAAGTTGATCTGATTCTTCAGAAAATGTAGATGGTTCTGCCATAGATAGTGTAAATTTAAAAGTTGGTCAATTTAATATTTTAATATATCATATTGATTTTTCAACTTTGTTTTTTCATGCTAAACATGAAAGAACATAAGTTAGTTATAACACAATGTTAGTTACAACCAATATACCGCATGCTCATGATTCATATTGGTCCACTTCATAAAGTTCTGTTGAAAAAATAATGTAAACAAAGTTAATGAATTTAGATCTTCAAAAAGAACAGGGATGATGAGAAATATTTAATAAAACTTATGGTAGAAAATCAAACTGCTCTTTTAATGAGATAAAACTTCAAAATCAGATCAACGTACCCTACTTCTCCCTACTAGTAATTGTGCTGTTTAATAATTTTTTAAATTCTGAAACATAAAACACCAAAAGAAGTAAAAATACCTGCAAATTATAATTCCAACGTTCATGAGGCACTAATACGCAGGGATACTGCTGACTTAGGATGCACAGACAACCGACAAAAGCTTTTGTCGGATGTCTATGTCTGCATCCATAAGCTACCAATTTTTCGCATTGAAAAAGGCGTTCCTTGTAACGCCAAAACATGTGTCTGTAGTATCCCTGCAAATTAGTGCCTCATGAATATTGGAATTATAAATTGCAATTATAGCACTAAGGTATCTATTTTCTTGAAAATACCTGGTCGAAGAGGATAGTTTTCTCTTTTGGCATTATTATGGGAAACATCAAAAATTTCAGGGGTAAAACCATATTGCTTCCAAATCTGATGATAATTGTACAGAGTCCTTACTGCTTGCTCGATGTCTCCTACTAAGGTCTAAAACAACATAGCATTACAAGAAAATTAGGCAAATTATACAATCAATAGTTCTACTATACAGAAAATTAACATACCAAAAGTCCAGGCCAAAAAGCTTCAAGAGACTGGAATGTTGGCATTGTTATTTGACCACTACTCATACTGACCCAAAAGTACCAATCATCTTTCTGCATATACTTCGAAATTAGTTTTTCATACTCTAAAACAATTGGAATGAAATTTATGTGTGTAAGCATATATGTATATATATATATATATCTATGTGTTGAAAATGTGCAAATTGGAATAAACATTTTACATTTTGAGAACTTTTGAGAATTTTAAGAAATGTTTGAAAAATAATTGAAACATACAAAAAAGAAACAAGTTGACAAAAATATGGAAAAAGAATTTAAAATTATTTATCCACATACTCTGCCATTGAATAAGGCTAATGAGGATAATAAAATCACTAATTTTCTTGACATTTCAATCAAAATTGTAAATCAAAGAAACCCACACAACAGCGGGTTTTATTGGGTTTTTTAAAATTAGTGAGGTTTAGTTCATATTCAACATTTTTTATATTAGATTTTAACCATTGTATTTTAAAAAGTTACCCTACCTATTGAAACTTATACGTCTACCCATGAAATGTATATATAAAACACTAAGGTAATTTCTTTTCTGCCGATGCCAACGATTGTTTTGTTTACAGTTGGCAATGGCCTCGAGTACTATTACGGGAAAAGAAGATAATGTTACAAAATACATTTTAAAATGTTACATCTTCATCCTAATAACTACGAAAATTGAGCACAAATTATTACTAAATATCGTTACATTTCATTATTTATTTTTTTTACATTTATCTATGATGTAACTTGGGTGGTGGTGGCATAATAAAAAAGTGTAAACTAATCCTTAAAGTAATTTTCAAATGTTATTTGTTACTTTGTCTTTTATGATGATTTATTTACATTATTTAAATGCAAATTAATTGCATATAAAATTAATTAAGACAAAAATAAAGATCAGCATTCTTAATTAATTCTTTTTTAAACATAGAAATCCTCCTCCCCCCCCCCCGCACCCCCACCTTTTCTTTTTTCAACAAGCAAAAGAAACAATAAATCTAAAAAAACCCAATAAAAACCAATAAAACCCGCCCGGGTTGGGTTTTTTGAAAAAAACCCGGGTTTTTTGCAACCCTGCCTTCAGGTGAACAGCTACTCCCTTAATGTACAGTGGGTCATACACAGGCCGGTGGTGGCAATATTATGCTTTGAGGGACGTTCTCTTGGGCGTCTCTGGAACCTGTGGTTGTGGTAGAGCAGACCATGAGTGCTACAGGGTATCTAAACATCATCGCGAACCAGTTGCACTCTTACATGGCCTGTTTTTCCAGCTGAAAATGGAACTTTCCAACAGGACAACGTCCCGTGTCACATGGCTCATATTGCGTTGGAGTGGTTCCAGGAACATCATACTAAATTCCAGTTAACATTCTGGCCGCCTTACTCACCAGATCTCAATCCGATAAAACACATTTGGGACGTTATGGAACAGCAGCTCAGAGTTCAATGACTACCAATTCGTAGTATCTGTGATTTGCATGACTGTTGCTTAAACATCTTGTACAATCTGTCTCTGGCCATGTACCATGCCAAGGCGGGTTTCAGCTAGGCTGTGGGCTACAGGTGGGCCAACTAGTCATTAAGAGGTAGTTATAATCTTTTGGCTCTTAAGTGTATGTGTGTTAGGGTTGCAGGGAACCTTTCTTTCAATGCAGAAGATGTTAACTTAGGAATGAAAAACATCCCACAAAAGCAAAAATATTTCAACAAATGGTCTTTCCTCAACAAGTCCACCAAAATACATATACACAATTATTTAGCAAAATTTCTGCTTTATAAACGTTTTATCACTTGCATGAAAATGATTGTCTTTTCACAAATATATTTAGGGAATTTAATTACTACTATAATACAACAGTCCACATACCTTTAAACATTTTCATATATTTTGGCTCTTGAAACATTATAGCACCTTTCACCAGATACTCAAAGTAAGAATCAACACCTCCTCCAATCCCTGAATCTAAAGCAGTCCATTTTCCATCTTGAACATTGATATGATTACCTACCTTACATAAATAATCAAAGTTTCATGTTTCAGAAAGTTATGCTCTAAACAGTATAATGGGCATGAATAGAAAACAAATGAAATAAATAATAATATTTACATGACAAAAAAGGGGAGGGAGGGGGAGTTGATACAATACCAGAAAATCATTAAAAAAGATTGAAGGTATGCAGCAATGATTGTCTCTACCAAGAAGATGTTTAAAATACTGTCTTATTTGGTTCCAGTTTGTATAAAAATTTTATCTAGCATTAGACGAAATCTGTCATACTATACTGTAAAAGCTTCAAACGCAATCTTAAATAGAGTAGGGAAAATAAGGATCAGATTGACTACCACTGATTGAAAATAACAATAAAAGTGATATTTAAAACATATATAGATGATTATAGTACAATCAGAAACTTTAAAAAAAATTGAAAGTGATTTCAAAATTCATTTCAAAATATTGCTGTCATTATTATGAAATATATGATGAAATATTTTCTTAAGGCTTGTTTACTCTATACAAACAATGAATTTTGAGTCATTAATGTCCACAAAGGTCGGCATCTAATACCTCTTTTTTTTTGCTACACATTGGGCACATTGGTATATTGATTGCTGCGGTCGATCATTCACTATGTTAAAGCAAATTTGCAAAAAATAAATAATCAGGTAAAATAAAACAAAAATAAGTAGATTTAAGGTATCATCTATTAGAACAGCTTCCAGTTTGTGGAATAATTGAAAAAAATAACAAGATGCAAAAGAATTAAAATCTCAAACACTGCAAGTTTTCCAAAGCAGAAGCTTGATGTTGCAAGCTTCCAAAAATTAGATTTTTTTTAATGAGTAATTAATTGTGAGAACTCAGTTAAGTGGAATTCTTAAATAAGTATGTCAATTTCTTCACTGTATTAACTTTGAAGCTGATTTTTTAAAAATAAAATGAAAAAATGTTTCTCGAAATGTTTAGGTTTTCTTGAGAAAAATGAGTCTTTGGAATGCACAAATAAAACCAGAGAAATTCTGTGAAAAAAGACAGCGAACTTCCTTCATCAGTTTTTAATAGACCTTTTCACAAATATATCATAAAATTTTGTCAATAAAATATATCATATAATGAAACGTTTTCCAAAGTTTTCAAGGACTTCAAAGTGTATTAACCTAGTGTATGATCATAGTTTATGCAGCATATATAAACTGTTTTCTTTTTTTGTTATGTACAATATCCATTTCATTTTTGATTTGGAATACAAATGAATGGCCATATTGGTCAAATATTGGAAATCAAGAGGTCTTTTTGGAAGATTTTTATGATTATAAACACAGATGGCACCAGAACTTACAAATGATGTAGAAACTGTCAGGCGGGAATGTATTCTTAAGTGCCCGACAAACATAAAAAATGTACAGGCTATTAAAGAATTTCCATATCAGGAAAGCATCTATAATAACAAAATTATGGGCATTGCCGAGATATTGATTTTGGCACATGGCTTCAATTTGACTTCAATGGGACACTATCAACTAACCAGCAAAAATACAATTTTAAAATGCATTAGTTTACAAGTCTATGATTGAAATTCTGAATAGTTTTGAATTCTCTATCATATGGAGCATGCAGCCTAAAAAAGTCATTATCACAAATTCCAACTTTTTTTGCAAAAAAAAAATTTTTTTTTTTTTGCTTTTTTCATTGTAATACCTAGGTAGGCCAACATCTTGAAACTGTTAAGAGTTTTTAAATGGTCCCCAATAAGGTTTAAACGAAACAAGATAAGTTACTCTGCAATACATATCTTTTCGTAGCGACAGATATGCGAATTTTTTGTACAAAAAAGTTTTTGGAGGTACCTACGTTTACAGTCATACAAGAGTTTCAGGTAGATTTAAAAGTGAATAAACAAAATTATAACAATTTTCAGTTTCAACTTCATTCCAGTTTTAACGCAACAAATGATTAAAGTATCTTGTAGTTCTAGTTGGAAGAGCAGTTATTGAACAAACATTTCAAAGGAATAAATTCTCAGTTAAACTTGCAACAAATTTTAAAGTAAATATAAAATTATACAAACCAAGCCTAGTGACGACCTATGTTTCCACAGAGCATCTAAGGCATTTACAGCAACTTTTTCAAAAATTGGATCACCAGTCAGATGGCTCAAGGTACCAAACTCAATAATAAAAGTGGAAACACCAGCAGTGCAAGTTATTGGTGTTTCTCCAGCAGGAACACCATATTTTAAGTTGACTGTTCCATAAGGCATTCCAGTCTTAGTATTGAATGCTGCATTAAAAGAAAATTGGATATTAATTAATGAGATTTTTTTTATTTATTTAAAAAGAAAAGAAATTTATAACTGTCCATATAACCATTAGTCGACTTAGATGACACATATTATACAAATTTGGAAAAACTAAAATTATATTTTTACTAATATTGTCATTATCTCATCTTGCAAACTCGTTAACTTTTCTTCCTTTTGTTTCCACTTTAAATAAAAAGTTGGGGGCTTTATAAATTCCAGCTTGAAGGATTACAGTTTATTTTATTACTTATAAGTAAAAGCTTGAAGTAATAGAGAGAGGGCCATTTCAAGGTCAAAAAGGTTGGTGAGGAGGTATGAAATTAATTGTCTCTTAATTTACATCAAACATGTTATAAAACATAGGTTTCTCTCCCAGCAATTTTCTGAATTTATAGTCTTAAAAATACATCATCATATGACTTTTGCTAATGTTAGGGAGAAGAAGGCTCGAGAGCGCTCCCTTTCCCCCATCATTTTTTTTAATTGAAATTCAAAATCCTTCAGGTGTTATATTTGTAATTTCGTAAAAACGGGGGTCGAGGTTACTCCCACATTTTTTGTTTGCAAATTTAGCTCAAAAAAAGAAAAGTTTCCGACGATCTTTGGAGATGTTAGGGAGTAGAGAAATTCGGAGGCGAACTCCTGAAAATTTTTTATTTTTGCTCTTAAAAATGCATACTAGAAGCTCTTTGGGAATGCTAGGGGACCTTCAGGGCACGCCTACGATCATTTTTCAAAAACTGAAAGCTCAAAAATGCAACTGGCTAATGTCTAATTATGTCACAGAAAGGGGGGGGGGGTTCTCCCCTGATATTCTTTCAAAAATTGTAGCTGTAAAAACGTAGTGTTAGATTATCTTTTGTGCAAGGGAGATTCGTGGGTACTACACCGGGAATGCTTAAAATTAAATTCGTAAAAACGTGATGCAAGCCATCTTCCACAACATGAAGGACCCCAGCAATTTTTCCCTATCAATGCTCCAAAAACGTAATTTTAGTCGCTTTTCAATAATTTCAGGGGAGGTAATGATTTCGGGAATTTTTCCCAGGAACCTTTCAAAATTCAAGTCCAAAAAAAGAAATTCAAGATCATCCTAAAAAAGGTGTCAGTGAAATGGGGACACTCTCCCAAAAAATGTCAAAGTTGAATTTTGAAATTCAGATTTTAGACAATCATTGGTAATGTTAGATCAGTGGTGGCCAACCTGCGGCACGGCAGACTAGTAGGAGTGGCACGCGAAGACTTATTGAATTTTTTTTTTTAATTTTGAAATAATGTAGTTCTCACAAATATTGCCAAAAACTAAAACCCTTATTCTGATAAGTATATAAAATAAGAGAGATATGTGTGCAGAGGCTGACATACAAATTGCCAAAACTACAATACTAAAAGTACTTAAGTATAGACATCAAAAATAGGCTGCGACATTATGGACAATGTTTTGTAAATTATTTGTGCGTAACACGAATGATTTTTTTCAAGGTTGTAGAAGAAATTTTAGATTTACAGTAAATAGTTCCACTTATAGGAGATAAAATGCTTAAAGAACTAAACTTTGTGACTAAAATTAAGACACCAGAGTGGACAAATTGCGGTCTTGGTTGCACAAACGGAGAGATTTAACTTCTTTTATTATATTGCTGGAAAGTTATTTGGAGAGAAAGCTTTATAAGTTTAAGCTTACCTATGAGAAGCTCTTTGTGCGAAGAAACCAGACTTAGCTTAGAATTAATTCTGATCAAGCAATGTTTCATGGGCTTCTCTCAGGCAGAAGAGAAGAAGATAGCTAGAGTCTCTATACAGAGACTCTAAAGATGAAAAGTTACTCCTCTATTGAAATGTGAGATAAATCTCCAAAGGAAAAATACTATTGGTGTTTTCGAATTTGAGAGAATTTGTTAAAATACTTAGAAGGAATGAGGGTATGTTACTTAAGAAAGAAGATTAGCAACTGAGTATAGTTATTTCACCCTTTATTATCCAGCTCCAAAATAACTTGAATTTGAGATTGTAGAGAAAAAATGTGTTTCCTATACCAGTATGGATCACATACAGTCTTTTATAATAAAACCTTAGTTTCTTTCTTTCGACTTTAGAGAAAAAAGATTAATACATTTCACATCAATACTGGAAGATGCTATCTCAAGTTAATAATGTCTACCAGGATATATAAAAGAATTCTATGTCTATTTTGAAGCATTCATTGTGCGTTAGGTTTAATGAATTTTAAGATGATAAAAAATACTGAAGACTTCAAATTCTGTGACTATTTTTCTGCAAGACGTTACTTTTTATCCACAAGAAATTAGCTTCCTGTTGCAAGAGCTTACTTCAACTGCAAGTCATCCAAATTATATTGAAATTTGCAATGGTGAGAAGTCCACTTTGTTTTCAAATTAAGAAGCTTTAGCTATGTGATGTGATATTTGATTCAAAATATATTTGAGAACAAATATTTTGTATAATGAATGTATAACAACCAAAATGACGTTGAATATTAATTGACAGCATTTTTGTTAGTTTTTTTTAGAACGAATCTAAAAATTAATGACTGAGTAAAAAAGTTTCCAGTCCATAAGCCACATTAAGTACTGACTGTTTAATTTTAAGAATTAAATGATTCATGTCATTTTTTAATATTTTAAGCTTAAACCCGACTAAATTCGAGAGAAAAGTTCTACTAAATTCGTAAAGAGTTACCGTTTATTCACGGTAACTCTTAAGTTCAGATTTGTTTTATTTGTATTATCATTTTACTTTCCATCACTCAGACTCAGGGCGGACGAGAGGCAGTGTCAGGCCTTGGAAACTAGGGGCCCTGCCTTCAAGGGGGCTCGGCGCAGAGTTGAAGTAGTTACATTTTAAGAGTTTTATTAGGGGAGGGGTCAAACTGACAAGGACTGTAACTTTGGCTCTCGGCAGCCCTACTCAGACTAACGTAAAAAAAGACTGTAAAAACAACAATCATAGTCAGCCAGCAATTTTCTTCTAATTTTAAAAAAAATAAAAATAAATAAAATGTTGAAAAATTGAAAGT
>JAXGGA010023527.1:0-13320 GCA_038373865.1 Uloborus plumipes | reverse complement strand
AACAAAATTTCAAAATGCTCCTTGCTTCAATTTTTTTTTTAAACTTTGATTTTCCACTTAATTTCCAATCAGTAGGCATGATTGCATAAATCTATGTATTACATGCAATGTTTTATGAGATAGTTTAATTATCAATAATTGAAAAAAATCATTTTTTTGTCCACTGTAGCCTTAAAGTGTTATGAGAATTGAACATTTCACATTTCCCGCGAGCAAAATCGCTGACTGTTAAGGCGTGTTTTCTTTTTTCTCCTTTAATTTTAAATGTTTCGGTTTAATATCTAAGGTGTTCATAATGCCTTGGACTGACAAAATACTTCGTTGAAACAAAACGATTTCGATGCTGTTGTAGTTGTTGCCTTGTGCCAGCTAGCCAGGCAATTTGGAGTGCGCGGCTTCACTTTCCCAACTGTTCCATCATTTGTATGAAGTCCGACTTCCACAGCACACACGTGATATAAGGACTTGTTTCTAGGGTAAGTCAGCCTATTGTTGTTGCCTTGTGCCAGCTAGCCAGGCAATTTGGAGTGCGCGGCTTCACTTTCCCAACTGTTCCATCATTTGTATGAAGTCCGACTTCCACAGCACACACGTGATATAAGGACTTGTTTCTAGGGTAAGTCAGCCTATTGTTGTTGCCTTGTGCCAGCTAGCCAGGCAATTTGGAGTGCGCGGCTTCACTTTCCCAACTGTTCCATCATTTGTATGAAGTCCGACTTCCACAGCACACACGTGATTTATAAGGACTTGTTTCTAGGCTGCCAGCTATTATGTGATTTTCTAAGGTAAAACCATCCGCGTATTTACGCATGCGTCAGATCTTCTCTGATCTTACAAAAATAAGGATGATAAGTAAGATAACAATAAGGGGAAGAATAATAAGAAGCACTTTGAGCCGTATCAAACAACGTGGAACGATGCTCATTTCAAATAGGGTGAGTTCTGGTAAGTGCGTACCCTTTTTTTCAAAGTTCATGTTCTCAAGGATGCTGCTCCGTTGAAAAATCTTGTACACTCAAAATTTTTTTTTCGTTGTCTTTCCAGATCCTTTACTAAGATGTTCAAGCATATAATGTGTCAAATAAACCATATGCATAGGTTTTGTGACCTGGTTTATGACACCTATTCTAAGGTACGCACTTTCCCTACCTAGCGGGGTAAGTGCGTCCACCTTCAATTATGTGAATATGAGCAGGAAAAAACTTCTGGCACATATTAAATATGTTAGGTAGTTGCCTTGGGATAATTCCTAATACTAGAGATCAGCACTTGCTTGCATGGATGAAACGCAATCAGTGATATCCTACGTGTCTTACGAGCAACTGTGATTTGAAGTTTGAGAGAGTTGTGGCTGTGATTCTTCCTTTGTCCTTTTAATAAGACCAAGTGAGCAAATGTAAGTTGTTTTTATTTAGTAATAATCACTTATAGTCTGCATAGTTTATTTTGGTTTAATACATTAATCAGTCTGCGTTTAAGCCAGTGTTCGCACTTACCCCTTCTTAAATGTAAAATGAGATATGTGCGTCCAATAATGTTCTTGTAAGTGCGTGCCCCTGTGATTTTCTTTAATTCTATTTGCATGGTAGATCTTTAGGTGACCTGAGTGAACATTTTTTTTTGAATAAATACGGTTTTAATATTTTTCTTATTAGAATCAGTAGAAGTAAGAAAAAACACAAAATAAAGAGCAAAAAAAAAAAATTTGATCATGATATGATACTTGTACTTTTTTTTTTCTTGTGCATTGAAATAGTTTTTTACAAGGTGTTCTTAATTTTCTTAAATATAATTTATTCATTATTTCACCTTCGTTTTTTGAATTAGTTGGTCTCTCATTAAGTGTTTCACTTAATTTCATTGTATAATTTGTGATTCTGGTTTAAATTAAGTATAGCTTATGATCGCTATTTTCAACGAAAAATGTACTAACTGATACTTAAAAGCCAATATATTTCAGAGATAATGAATAAAATTGAAATCTTACGCCACATTCAATGTAAATATAAATACTTGATGGAAATGACGTCGGATTTATAATCGGCTTATAAAAGAGTTATAAGCAAAATTAAAGGTGAATTACGAGAGTTGGATTTTCCACGTAATGGTACAAGCTTGCCTCATCATAATGGTACGCACTTGTTCCGAATAATAGTACGCATATGCCTCATGATAGTGGTACGCATATGCCTCATGATAGTGGTACGCACTTGCCCCATCAAAATGGTACGCACTTACCCCCACCCTTACTTTTAAAAATCTGGTATGGACCCCACACTACTTCCTTTTACGTGTAAATTTCTTAGTAGTTGCCTTAAGTGTTAAAAAAAGTGCTTGGAGTGAGCAAGGTGAGCATTCAAATATTTACTCCCCTAATCTACCACGAAACAATGCAAAAAATATTTTACAATGGTTATTTTTCTAAATATTGCTGATTTTAATATCATTTAGTGAATTTTTCGCAAAATATCGCCAATAGCGCCAAGTTGAACCCAAATTCAAAAAATAATTTTTTCGCCAAATTTGTCGGCAATTTGGCGATATGTCGCCAAGTTGGCGTCAAACACTTGGCGACCAAAAGCTTGGCGACATGTCGCCAAGTGGTGGCGCCAATTCATGTCACTTGAGTCTGTATTGAAATTAACATTGATTTACCCCAAAAAAGGGGTAAAAGACCCCTTTGGGAACATTCGAATGCAATCACAAGGGGAGGTGAACAACTAGACCCCCCTCAAAGCCTACATATCAAGCTAGAAGTTTCTACGGCAGATAGTTTTTGAGTTATGCGAGCCACATACGCACATACGTACATACAGACGTCACGAGAAAACTCGTCGTAATTTACTCGGGGGTGGTCGAAATTGATTTTTCGGCTGTTTGTATGTTGTTAGGTACATATGCACGTGCTGACAGGTCGAAAAAACTACGCGACATTCATTCAGGGGTGAGCAAAGTCAAAATTTAGACTGAAATTTGAGTGAAATTTTTTTCGTGATCACAATACTTCCTTTACTACGTAAAAGGAAGTAAAAAGGGAAAGTGCGTACCGTCATATAAACAAATTTTACTTAGAGTATTTGATCAAAATACCCCATGTATGTTATTAGTAGCTATTACTCAAAAGAAACAACTTGCATTTCTTGACTTCAATTGCTTGGTATGACTACAAGAGAAACTGAAACGAAACCTTCTCAATCTTTACTTTAGAGGTTTTTTTTGAAGACATTCAAGTTGTCTCTGATTGTGTTTCGTCTATTGAATCCAGGCCTGAATTCTACCTATTGAAATTATCATTAGACAGTTATCTAACATAGTCGATGTGTTGCAGAAACCATTTCAGAACAGTGATCATATAATTCCCAGTGGACGCACTTACCCCGTGGACGCACTTACCAGAACTCACCCTACATAGTTTTGTTGAATATGTCAAAAGGATAGCATATGCAAGTTTTAAATCGAAAAGTTCCGACTCAGAACCATAACCCCTTTTTTAAGTGGAATGGTTTGCGAGTGATAGGCACGGTTTTCAAGGATGGACAGAGTAGGCTGTCACAAGACAACAACAGCATACAAACTGCCAGCGTGCGATAAAAAGATGCACCTTGACGCAAAAGCTTCATTAGCTCCAACTCAAACCAGCTATGGGGAAATCATTGCCATATTATTTCGATCAGAGACCCGTTCAGTGTCGGCATTCATTCCAACTGTACAGTTGGAATCAAAGAGCTTTTATCGCACAGTTCTGCATTTAATTTACGGCGAAAATACGGCATATTTACTTAAAGTTTGCTTTCTTCTTAAGAAGGCACTAAACTAGAAAGAGCGTTTTACAGGGAGATAGATTTTAAAATAATACGAAATGCCACCGTTTCATAAAAAGATACAAGCCGACAGAGTGGTATAGTGGTTAAGACGCTGGCCTCTCACGCCCAAAAGCGTGGGTTCGAACCCGGCTCCAGTCGGTGGATTTTCATGATGCAGAAAGTCGACAGCGTTCATGTCGTACGATTATGCGGCATGTAAAAGAACCCTCGAGTACTCATTTGGCATGCAGTACCTCTTGGCTAAATTAAATTCCTAGTGCAGTTTCGCATCGAACAGAGCCCAGGTGCCTCCATCTCGTGTGGAAACTGGGCGTCAAAATTCTCGTGGTAATGACATCTCGCCGATAGTGGTGCTACATGAAAGAATGGGTGCCGGTTTTGGGGAATGTACTAAGTCTGCAAATGGCAAGAAGCTAAAATCAGCCCCATTAAGAAAAAAATAAAAATTAAAAAAAAATAAATAAAAAGATACACATTGACGCGAAAGCTTCATCAGCTCCAACTTAATCTCGCTGTGGACAAATCATTGCCATATTATTTCGACCGTTCAGTGTCAGATTCCATTTCGACTGTGCAGTTGAAATCAGTGACACTAAAAGCGAATGGGGAGGGACAGAGAGAATTACAAACCCAATGGTTTGCAATTGTCTCTAACTGTCACCCATTGATTCATCAACCTCTTCATACAATCTTGTTATCTATGCAAACATTTTGATAAAAATTAAAACCCAACAACATACAAAAAGCCAGCGTTCCATAAGCCAACAGATGCACCTTGCAGCAATAGCTTCACTAGCTCCAATTTTATTTCGCAGTGGACAAATCATTACCACATTATTTCGATCATAGACCCGTTTTGAGTCGGCTTTCATTCCGACTATGCAGTTGAAATCAATGACACAAAAAAACGAATGGGGAGGGACACAGAGCCCAATGATTTGTAATGGTCCTCCAATTGTCACCTCTTGATTCATCAACCTCGGCTCTAATTAAAACTTTTGCACACGAGCCGGTGTGCGGTAACGAAATTCGATCGTGTTCCTCCCCACCATTAGAGGGTCCGGGAGGGGGGAAGGAGGGAGGGGGAGGGAGTTCCGATATCTCGTGCGCTCCCAGATTGGCAGGGACATGTACCGGAGGTTTTTTCGATTGACTCGTTTGCATACTAAATGCGATTCAATCATGTGCCCGCTCGTTTGCGAGCGATATTTCTTCTTCCACCTGTGCGTGACTCGATAGAATTTCATAATTGGGGGGAGGCTGGGGGGAAGAGGGGGGCGAGCGAACATCTCTCTCCACAAACAAACAAAGGGTAATTATCCTTCGGAATCGAGTGCGGGCTTTTTTTTCGGCTTCCCCCTTTGTTCCATTCCCGCCGAGGCCATTATTATTGTTCATTATGATTGCGGCCATTATTAGTGGAGTGTGACGACATTTATTCTGGTCGGGCCACTCCCGGACGCTTCCCATTGGCCGGACGAGTGCCGGACACGCATGGCCGGGCACTCGCCACGCAAATAGAATGGGAAAGCGCCGACCGTTGCGTGGCATCACGCGAAAAAGCGGATGCCCATTAACTCATGCGAAATGTTAATGCCATTCAAATCCCGGGCCCATTACAAAAGGGAAAAGAAATGGCATTATCATAGGAGCTTCCGTGACGCCATTGGCCGCCACGCACTCTATTATTTATTATTTTCATTCCTTGTCACGAAAATATGAAAGGTGGGATTTGGAAACCGGGCGTCAGCCCTTGTCCAATAAAAAAGCGACATCGACATTTCGGCACGAAAGACAGTTCAGAAGCGCCATTTCTTTTTTATCTCCAGCATTCCACAGTTCAACGGCGCGTGGCATTTAGAGTGACTAGGTATAAGCTTATTTTCCAATTAAATGGGAAAATAAATCCCGAGATAATTTAAAGAGAAGTTCGGAGTCTCGAGGAAAACTGATGGATTCCAAGAACAAATTCAGCTGATTCCTCGATTGCCGAGATGGCAGCTTTCAGCGGTCGCTTCGGCTTTTTAAGCGTTATGCTCTATTTCAATGGGAAAATACGCATCCAGTGAAATTCCTATTTAAGAAATGTCAGCGCAACTGGCCCGTTCAGAACTTTTCTTTTCGAACCTTTCTAGCGTGAGACGGTACCACATCAGTATCGGTAGCATTTTGCTTTTCAAAAGCGGTCTTTGGAACTGTCTTGACACTACAGTTCTTGCGTTGAGAAAAAGAGATCCAAAGAGTTAGCTTTGAGCGACTTTGATCCTCTTGATACTTATTTCTTGGGACCAAACATATATATCTAAAATATACACCTTATATTTTCCTGTCAACTTCAAAGACTGAAAATCAATCGGAGTTGACGTTTGAGCCATACTTCAGCGTAAACAATTCTTCGAGTACAAATGTTGTCCCACCCAGGGATCAAAAGGTCCCTGAATATTGAATCGCATAAAGGCAATTTAAGATTTACATAAAAACTTCCGTTGGATATATTTTTTTAATTTCTAGCAGAAGCTCTTGAATAAAGTTCATTGACTCGATTATGCATGCACACACTCAATACAAAATCATGGAGAGAGATGTATCAAAAGTAAAGAGTAAAAAATACATTAAGGTAAACGGTAACAAAAAATAAGGTATAAAATACAAAAAGGTAAAATGTAAAAAGATAACAAATAAAAACATAAAATGCAAAAAGCAAAATTCAATACTCAAAGAGCAATATTAAAAACAAAAATCGTAAAATCCAAACATGTAAAAAGTAATAAAAAATTAAAATATTGCTGCAGCTGTAGTGGATTTAGCGCTATCCAGGGTGCACCACGAGGAGGCCCACTACATGACACCCATACACCCGTTGAATAATGACAGAATCCATTCCTGCTAAAGAAAACGCTTTCTTAAAATGCGAAGTGAGTCCCGGGAATAGTTAACAAACCGCAAGATTTTTCAACTCAGCAGATAGTCGAAGAAATCTGTTGCGAAAGGAGTACACGAATTTTGATAATCAAGAAAAGAAAACATGTTTTTATTAATTGTTGCTTTAGGTATTTAAATACCCAACTCGCCGTAGAAGAATAAATGTAACTTTTCCAAAATCTAATATTTATTCAAATGAAAACATGCACAGATAAAATTTTATCACAATTAATAAATACCACGCTAAAAGTCGTATCGTGTGCTACAAAATCTACCACAGAATACGTTCAGCCGCGTTTCTCTTTTAATGTATTATACGCTACTGGCTGCAAATACATGAGCTGCATATCAGTATCGCGTTAATCTTAAAGCTCAGCAACATTTTGTTGTAAGAATAAACTGAAGAATCTTGATAAATTTCAAGCTTTAACCATCAAACGATTTATGAAAAAACTGCAGAATTAGATCCCGGTAGAAGAAAATCTTCACAAAACTGGCGTAACTAGTTAAGGAAAAAAAAAAAGACGACTGGTCGGATGGAACTCCTTGAAATCTTAAGAAAAAAAAAAAAAAAAAAAAAACGTGAGTCCTTCAGCAACTATATCATCGTTGATTTTTGTAACTAAATATTTTCTTTTCATTTAAAAGGGGAAATAACTCGTTGCAATAACATCGCTCAAATTTGTCTCATAAATCATTTATGACATAGCTATCTACTTCTAAATTGACTTCTTATCTCTTTTTTTAATGTGCTTTGTCGATTATCAGATAAAAACGGTTTTACTTTTTCGGAGGATACAGTTTTTAAAAGGACGGTGTTTACGAAGTCGGGGGGCTTCGCCTTCCTTTAGCAAAAGATGCAATTTAACTTCACTATCAATCATTAAAACGGCTCTGAGACTGTTATAGTAGGAAATGTTATCATGTATTTTCTTACATTTTCCCAAGGGTGTCCACAAGGAGGGGGGGATTATAGCGCAAGATGCACAGTCGAAATTTTTTTTTGGTGTGGGGGGGGGGGGTAATTTTTGAACTTTATTTTTTTAATTATTTATTAATTTATTTTTTTAGCATACAATTATTTATTAATTATTTTTTTTAATTTAAATTATTTATTTTAGTTTTTTTTTATTATTTTGTGTGAAGGGAGGATTGCAGTTTATTCCTTCGGTGTCTATTATTAAGTTATAATTAAATGATAACTTTCAGTGGCTTAACACAATAATTTTTAAATAAAATAATTCTAATTGTAATAAAATAAATAAATAAATAAATAATATTTCAAAAAAATAAATAAAAAAAAAAGAGGGCTGAAAAAAAAGCACAAAAGGGTTTTTTTGGAGGGGGGGTTGCGCCATTGAGCTTGGAGGAATAGGCACCCCTGCATTTGCCTAACATTTGTTGCGCAAAAATAAATTGATCAATTTATAAATAAAATATCGATACCTTCCACCTTCGATATTTTCAAAAATGATTCCGAAGAAAAAAAAAAAAGATAAGTTACAACAATATTAACATTTAAGACTCATCGATCTTCTAAATTTCAATTCTATTGAAGAATCATTGTTTTGGGATAAAAATTTCGTTCCGAAACAACATATTTTTAGATGCAACACTTTCCTTCACTTAATCTTCTTCAAAATGCAGCCGATGGCCTAGAAAAAAGAAGAGCTTACATAACAAAGCACTTGCATCAATCGAAGTGGAGCTTGCTGAAGGAACTTTCGCACAACAGAAAAACATCTCTAAAACACAATGGGCTTTGCCATTGAGGAATTTCTTCTGGAGCTTTCGTTGAGTAATATCGTTTAAGTAGGTTTCCTCAGTTTTTATTTGTTTATTTATTTTTTTAATTTAATTTTTACTTTTTTATTTTATACACACTAAGGAACCATGAGCATTTTTTATCTTGAGTATCGTAAAAGTTCAATAAAAACTCTTGTAAATGCGTTTGGAATTAAAAAACAGTCGTTTTTATACACAAAATGGTATTCTTTTTGATAGAAGCTATGAAGACAAATTGAAGTAGCTTTCAGAATTTTGGTGCACATAAATACTCTTAGTACATCCTAAACGCTTAGTACTTCATAATTATCTTGATGCTGTTAATACAATTATATATTTTTGTGAATTACGATACATTTAAAAAATATATTTTCGACAGGTGATTTTGATTGAAATAACTTCTACTGAAATGTTTTTTTCGGCTAATTTCATTAAAAATGTTATTTATCTTTTGAGAGTCGCATGCTTCGCACGAACACATCTGTAAACATATGCTAAAAATAGTGAGTAAAATAACAGTTATATTTGCGTTTCACCTTTTTAAGAAAAGCAGAAAAGGATAGTTGTAAATGATTGTTTATATTTATAGTCTTCAAATACTTTTCATAAATGTAACGTATAACTCTTAACATTTATTTTTTTGTAAGAAATTATTTTTTAATAAGTTTTTAGCAGTAATTATTAGCAAAAAGTCGTTTGATTTATGCAAATGCTCTCGGGTTTTAAATTTTCAGTTTCCTTATTTCACCATGTGAACCTTCTGGTAGCTGAAAACGGGTAGAGGCTCAGGACTTGAGGTCAACTGACGAGTGTCCGGTGATTCTTGCAGGGTGAGAAAAAGAATGGTCCAACTTGTCATGCTTAACATGTTGACTGCCACAGTAATTTTCAGATTTCTGGTCAAAAATGAAATTTTGATTTTATTACATTATATTATTCAAAAGTCTAAGTCTAGAGCATAGTTATAAAATAAAAGAATAACAAGTAAAGTAAAAAAAAAAAAAAAAAAATAAATAAAAAAATAAAAAATAAAAAAATAAATTTAAAAGTAAAATAAAAGAGTAAAAGTATAATATAAATTGTCTTTTCATGCAAGCCAACATTGATTTTTTGTTCTTTCCCAAGAAGCCATCTATCGATATTAGCACTGATATATTACGAGTTTAATCGTAGCAACACAAGAATGGCAAGTGAATACAGTACGAGATAACTCGTAGTTGGCGTCCTTGAAAAGATCGCTACCTACGAGTTATCTCGTAGTCGGCAGTCAACGTGTTAACTAGCAATAGTGTTTCCACACCATCGCTTGAAATGTTCCCGGTTTCAAATTTTCATTTTGCAATAATTAATTTATGCCTGTTAATATAGTACAAAGCTAAAAGATAGAATTTCATCTTTAAATGTTTCCAAAAAGCGATTTATTTCTTGTATTTCATGATAATTAATTAATGCTAATTGGTTTATTCAATAATTTATTTTTTCAATGCTTTTTTGTCCCTGACAAACGGTAAAATCAAAAATTTGTTTGATGGCGCATTGGATAATGATACGAAAATGTTCGACTTTCGATACTTCACCCAAACTAGTCTATTAAAACTTTTCCGGCTGGAGAGGCAAAGGCTGTGTACTCAATATAAATTACCCCGAAAAATAGCAAAACCGTTCCCACTTACATACAAATACATTGCTTTAGCAAAGCCGGGGGTGGGTGGGGGGTTAGATTGACCCCCAAACAAGGGACGGATACAAGGGAGGGGCAATCGCCCACATCACCCCTCCCTTGGGGATTCTTTACCGGTAATTTTTGGATGTAGAAGTTCTGTAACGCAATTTTATGCGAGTTTTAATGCGTTCCGGGGGAAAAGATTTGGGGCTCTCCCCCTGAAATGTTTAGGAATTGAAGTCCGAAACTTTTGTGATCCATATTTGTAAACTAATGTGTAAAAAGTAACTAAAAAAATCAATCACCTCTCCCTTAAAAAAATTCTGTATCCGCCCTTGCCCCCACCCCCATCAATGACGGTTTTGCCTAGACCCCCCTCTTTGATAAATTCCTGTGTGCGCCACTGTCGAGGGACGATTCGTTTGTTCAAAATGGATAGAAAACCTCGGTTTCCAAACCTCGTCCTGCAGAATATGATTCATATTCTGCAGTCGTTCGGTGGAAAGTGCGAACACAACAGGTAACTACATTGTCCCAACACGCGCCTACATCGCAGATACACCTTACCGCCGGAACCCCGACTGAATGCTAATGCAGTTCCCGGAAGACCCCGGTGTTCGATTTCTATCGGCCCGAAGCAGCTTGTTCCGAGATCGAATCGTAGAAGTCGATTGTTTTCCGAGGATTAATTTGCTGTAAAGAAGCCCTCCCCCTTGCTCAAAAACGATGATTAACGGCACTTTCTGTAATGGAATTAGTGGTGGCGTCAAATATACGAGATGAAGCGCAAAACATGCATGATTTCGGGATTCAATTCCAGGCTGTGCTTAATTAAAGAAAATCTATATCAAAAGTCTGGAGACAAATTGTTGTTTGAAGCTGCTATTTTTAACTCCGAATTTAGATCATTAAATTATTACCATTCATTTGCTGTAAAGAAACCTCTGGTTCAAAAATGATAACTAACGGCACTTTCTGTAATGGAAATTAGTGGTGGCGCAATCGCAGTGGCGACAAATACACGAAACGAAGTGCAAAATATGCATGTATGGCTTTTAGGAGACTCATTTTAGAATAGGAGGCAATAACGAAAATCTATATAAAAAATCTAGAGTAGAATTGGCCATTTGGCATTCCTATTTTTAAAGGCAAATGTTTCCATATTTTTATCACTATTTTGTTGTTAAGAAGTTTCTTGCTCAAAAGCGATGGTTAACGGTACTCTCTATAATGGAATTAGTTCTGGATAGGCAGTACTAATTCCATTTGACATTTCCACTTGACGCAGTTGCGTCAAACATACGAGATGAAATGCGAAAAATGCAGGTATGGCTTTTCGAGACTCAATTCTAGGATAGAAGGAAATAACGAAAATCTGTATCAAAAATCTGGAATAGAACTGGCTGTTTGGCATTGCTGTTTTAAACACTAGGTTTTAAGCTATCGGTTATTACTACTAATTTGCTCCTGTTCCTGTTGCTCAAAAGAGATGATTAGCAAAACTTTCTGTATTGGAATTAGTATTGGCGTAAAATGTTACATGAAACTGCCGCGGACTATGTAGGTACGGCGTTCTGGGAAAATAAGTCCATGCTTGTGGGGACGTACGAAAATTCTTCTACGTCGAAAAATCAGCAATAAAATTTAATATTTCTAACGTCAAAGTTTGAGACATAGGCTGCTACGAATAATTTTTCGATGCAGGTAAGAGACTTGCAAACATTTTTGTTGTGTGGGCCTCATATGTTTTGAACTATCAATTGCGGAACGTATTCTGAAGAGAGCTCTAATCCTCCCTCCAACTGGCATCAGAGATAGCCTAAAAATGCCTTTTTTGAGCTTCAATATTGAAAATTCACCAGTGGCGAGTCCCTCAAGGTAGAGACTATCGTTACCATCTCCCCTCCTGTAATCGTCCCATGTTCTGGATGCCTAGAAGTGAACACTGTTACAACTACAGGTTGCACAAGACACCTTTCAGGGTGAAATGCTGTAGCGCCAGCGGCACCTCTGATGGGTGCAACTTGACTCCCAATGGTACCCTTGAAGGTGCCATTTGGCTCCTCAGGGTGCCATGGGTCACCCATGGGGTGCCCATAAGACACCCATAGGCTACCGCATGAAACCAAAAGACACCTTCAAGGGTGCCATAGGTAGTCAAGTGACATCCCTCAGGGGGTGCCGCTGGCGTTACGACGTTTCACACTTAAAGGTGCCTTGTGCAATCTGTAGTTTTAACAGTTACCTATTCTCAAATCTGCTTTAACCCGGCTTGGGGTGGTAACTTAGCAGCTCATCTCCATAGGCGGACTTACGGGGGTGCCAGGGGGTGCGCCGCACCCCCAACATTTTTGGTTGGGTTTTGAAAATAAAGAAATTAAGAATAATTCGCCAAGAAATGCAGTTGGAAAAGAACATTATTATACAGTGCTGTATTAAAGAATGAGTGTATACCCCGTAATTGGGTATTTATTGGTACATCATTACAATTTCTTCTACTTTTAAACTACCATGGCGAAATTAAAAAAAAAACGTGACTATTGTAATAACTTTATCAGTAAAATCTGCCCTGAAATCAGCTGAAAACCAGCATTTTTTAGGTAAATTTTCAAAATTTTCCATAGAAATACCCCCTCTCCGGACTTCTTATTGTAGTGGCGCAACCAGAGGGGCCCACAATGATCGTGCTCCCTTCCTCCCACCCTTTATATAGAATGCTGAGTTGATATTTTTTTAAAAATATTCTTTATTATTGAAGAGAAGGAAAGAACGTGTCTTGGGAAAAGGGCATTTTGGTAGCCTATTTATATTGTAATCGAGATAGGCCTTTTAGTATTCAAATTGATGAAATTTAAGATTTTTAAATATGAGTATTTTCCAACAATGATTACGATTAAAGTAATGAATTTTCAATTTAAGGCTCACCTATTTCCTTTTAGCATTGAAATAAGTAAAAAACAATCATAATTCATGTGGACTTTATAAAAAGAACCACGGATTTGAATTTCAAATTTGCAATGCGACGACAGTTGCGTCTGTAATGGAGGGAGATAAGCCTTCAGAACGAGAAATAGATTTATTTCTGAGTTATAATAATTTGTACTTTGTAGGTGGGAACAATTAATA
>JAXGGA010023526.1:0-13323 GCA_038373865.1 Uloborus plumipes | reverse complement strand
TAAATCGCCGTAGCGGCTTTACAGGTTTGGGTGGCCCGTCGCAATGCATTTTTGTTACCCTTTGTCAATAACTATGTTGTTCATTCTAAAAGTGGTGCACAACCCCATTTTTTTAAATACTTATTTAAATACTTATTTGTTTGTTAAAAGGTATTTATTATGTTTAGTTACATCTCTTCGTGGTAAAATAGTGCAATTTTCTTCGCCAAAGAGTTTCTAAAAAGCATGAAGAGAGAATATTCGAAAAATATCTCAGAAGTTAGAACCAAACAGACATTGTTAACTGTTATAAAAAGTTACTCATACGAGCATGATTGTTAAGACCTGATTTGAAGCCTTATCACTCCAATTAATTTTGCTTTTTGGTAGTCTTTTGTTAGTTTTATACACTTTAGGTAATGATCTTTCCACTGATACCAAATTTGTGAGAAAAAAAATAATTTAAAATTTTGCCCTTTTTCTGTGGAGTTGCTTAACTAGTTATAACTAAAATAGATTATTTTTTTCTGCTATATCATTTTTTTACAAATGAACTTTTAATTTTATACCACGGGCAAAGCCGTGCGGGTACCGCTAGTTAGATAATATCAAAAAAAGGGGGGGGGGGTGAGAAGAAGAAAGCTGTAAATCGCCGTAGCGGCTTTACAGGTTTGGTGGCCCGTCGCAATGCATTTTTGTTACCCTTTGTCAATAACTATGTTGTTCATTCTAAAAGTGGTGCACAACCCCATTTTTTTAAATACTTATTTAAATACTTATTTGTTTGTTAAAAGGTATTTATTATGTTTAGTTACATCTCTTCGTGTAAAATAGTGCAAATTTCTTCGCCAAAGAGTTCTAAAAAGCATGAAGAGAGAATATTCGAAAAATATCTCAGAAGTTAGAACCAAACAGACATTGTTAACTGTTATAAAAAGTTACTCATACGAGCATGATTGTTAAGACCTGATTTGAAGCCTTATCACTCCAATTAATTTTGCTTTTTGGTAGTCTTTTGTTAGTTTTATACACTTTAGGTAATGATCTTTCCACTGATACCAAATTTGTGAGAAAAAAAATAATTTAAAATTTTGCCCTTTTTCTGTGGAGTTGCTTAACTAGTTATAATTATTGTTACAATTAGTTATTTATTTTTAAATCACCTTGGCGACCTAGCGGCCTGAGATTCGTCGACTATAATATTTTTTCTAGAGCTGATGTCTGGAGAGGAGGGGTATCTACTAATATTAAAAACCGGGTATCTATCTTTCTTTCTATCTTTCTTTCTTTCTTTCTATCTTTCTTTCTAACTATCTATCTATGTCATGCTTCTTTCTCCTGAACGCCAATGAACTGAAAGTCGAACCAGGTACCGATAGATAGGTAATTTTTCAGGCTTCATTAGTTTCAATTTATATAATTATACGATTTTAATTAGCGAAGATATCAATTAATAAGTAGTCAAATTTTAAGCAATTAAGCCTAATAAAGGATTAAACTTCCAAGACATTTTTTCTTACCGTTGCCATTTTGAATTAAAACGTTAATTAAATTATTGAACTATTTAAAACTCCAAGATATTTATTTCTTTCCGTTGCGATTTTAAATTAAAACGTTAATTAAATTGAACTTTTTAAAATGAAAGAGTGTTATTTTTTTCCATTGTCATTTTGAATGCGTGTTATAACAAAGTTCTAACAATTGTTTTTATTCTAATTATTAATGACATATTTTTTCTCTGGTACCATTTTGAAAATGTGTTTTTAAATAAAATTGCAATTGCTGTTTTTAGAAGGGACTTTTTTTGGCTGCGATCCAAATAATAAAACAACTTTTTCGTTTAGAATTTTGCAATTAATTTTACAGGAAAAAAGCGGTTTGGAAATAACTGTTTTTGGAAAGGAATTTTATTTGTTATTTAGGGAGAGTGCTAAGTATGCGCTACTTGACATCGTCTTTATTTTTGAGGAAGCATGTGCAAATAATTCGATTGATTCTTTGATGCAGGAAAGCTTTTTAGCGAGCCGCTTTAGCGGGGAGTAGTTTATTAAACTTTTCCTTGATACTTTAAAGGCGAGCCGCCTTGGCGGCGAGTAGTTTATTGAAACTTTCATCGCTACTGTAAAGGCGAGCCGCCTTGACGGCGAGTAAACTGTTTAAACTTTCCTCATTACTTTAAAGGCGAGCCGCCTTGGTGGCGAGTAGTTTTCTCAAACTGCCTTCACTACATTACAGCCCGTGCAACGCCGGGCCACGCAGCTAGTCTACTTATATTAAAAACTGAGTATCTTTCTTTCTATCTTTTTTTCTAACTATCTATCTATGTCACGCTTCTTTCTCCTGAACGCCAATGAACTGAAAGTCGAACCAGGTACCGATAGATAGGTAATTTTTCAGGCTTCATTAGTTTCAATTTATATAATTATACGATTTTAATTAGCGAAGATATCAATTAATAAGTAGTCAAGTTTAAAGCGATTAAGCCTAATAAATGATTAAATATGAAATCCATTCTTGCAAACCGTCGTTGCTATGAAACAGTGATAACAATGATAATGAGAATTTTGAATGAAGGCTTAATTAAATCAAACACGAAACTCATAAGCGGGCCACTTATGTAGAATTTTTATCGCTAGCTACTTGTAATATTTTGAAACATTCATTGTTGAAAAGCCATCTTCTTATACTTCACACTCTCCAGGGTCCCCCGTACCTACCACAGCTTCGTGGTTTAACCGGGATAGGGCCCTGAGATCTTCTTATACTGTCGGCCCCGCTTGAACGAATACTGTAGCAGGGTTGTCATTTCATCCACTTTTTTGCAAAAAGTCCGGGACGCCGGAAGAAATGGACGAAATGGACAAAATTAGACGAAATGGACAAAATTAGACGAAATGGACAAAATGGAAGAAATGAAAAAAAAAAACATCCATTTTTTTCATACGTTTGATGTACAAACATGTTATGATGTACAATTAGTATCTCTCTTGCATTATCTATTTCCTAAAATAGAATGATGGTATCATACAAAAAAAAGGCAATTAACCCATTGATTTTTAATTAATTTTAGTTGAACAAAATAAAATTTAACATAGTGAATAAACTATTGAGTGGAATTATATTATTATAGAGTAGACAAATAAAAAAAAGTTTTTCTTTATAGCATATTTTTAAAAGAAATTAAAGAGTATTCTGTTCCCTTTGATATTAATTAACACATTACAATCCCTTAAAAAGTAAACTTTACATGATATTTTCTCATAAATTCTATGGTTAAATTTTGTTTGAATTAAATACACATATGAATGATATAATTTGTATCTGAAAATACATTAGATGCTACAAGAAATGTTAGTTTAATTTTGATTCAAAGACTAAATCAAAATTGAAGATCTAAATATTAAATAAGAACCTGAACTAAAACAAGACCTGCATGTCAAACAGTTAAGAATATCCTTTAAAATTTAACAATATGACTTTTATTTATTTATGTAAAAATTCCTTTTTCTTATTCTGCATTATTAATTTTACATTACATTTTTTGAGGATTTAATGAATGTTGCCCCATTGTAAAATATTTATGTACACAGCATTGTTTTACGGATACATTAATGCTATTACAGGAATATATTTCATTTCATGGCAAAATTTTCTTTCTTGACATCAAATAATGTTGACTTCATACGGTTTTTAATATTTTGAGACTCAAATCTTTAAAAATTTCATTTCCACTTTTATATTATATATACACTTTTATTGTAGGAAATAAAACACCTTCACAACAAATCAACATCTTAAAAGTATTTACTGCTGATGTGTGCTCTCATAAGCATTAAATCTTATCGTTAATATTCATTTATTTTATACAGATACTATATTTTTATAGTATCTGTTGTTTAATAAATATTTGTTTGTATACATAATTATGTGTGCTAATTTTGATAATCAAACTATTACCTTATTGAAAAAAATCAATATTTTAAAACATTACTCTTAAACTTTGGATTTTTTAATAAAAGAACTGTCATTTTCTTTAAAGTGGACAAAATGGACAAAATGCTATTTTGTCCGGGGCGGTTTTTTCCAGGTTTTTTCCGGCGGTTTTTTCCGCCCCGGACAAAATCAAACAACCCTGTACTGTAGTTTCCAAGAAATATTATTCGATTAAACGGGGTATTCGATGAAGCGGGGATCTTTAACATTGAGTCTATGGCATGGGTTTCGGGATATTTTATTCGAATAAGCGGGGTATTCATTTATCCGTTACCCGATTAAGCGGGGACGACAGTATTAAAAACTGAGTATCTATGTCTGCTTCTTTCCCTTGAGCGAGCAGAACTTGCTGTAACTTTCCTCGCCATTTTGAAGGCGCGAAGCATCTCAATAATTCGAATGATTTTATTGATGCAGGAAAAAAGTAAAAGCGTGAAGCGCCTGTTCGCGAGCCGCCTTGGCGGTGAGTATTTTTTTGAAACATTCTTTACTACTTTAAAGGCGCAAAGCGCCCGTGCAACGCCGGACCACGCAGCTAGCTGCTTGGGCATTAGTGGGCCACGTACGTAGTATGTCATAAAATCTTATAAAAATTGAATTACACTGCTCGACATTGAAAATGCAACACCAAGAAGGAGTGGTCAGAAATTGATGAAATTTGGTAAGAAGACAGAGACAGCATGGAACAATAAGTGATATTTATTTCAAAATAAATAAGCAAAATTTAGAGCGAGGACGGCGTCGGCTCAGTAAGAAGTAGGACCACCGCGGACAGCGATGCACGAAGAAACACGTCTAGTCATGGAGTCAATAAGCCTGCGGATGGTGTCCTGAGGGATGGCACTCCATTCCCTTTCAACCATTTGCCACAGTTCGTCCTCTGAACGAGGCAGTGGCAGGTTCTGCAAACGGCGTCCAATCACGTCCCACACATGTTCGATTGGTGACAAGTCAGGAGAGTATGGTGGCCAGGAAAGCATCTGCACACCTCGTAGAGCATGTTGGCTGATTCGAGCACTGTGAGGCCGGGCGTTATCCTGTTGAAAAATTGCATTTGGCAGACCCTGAAGGTAGGGGATTGCCACCGGCCGCAGTACATTATCTACATATCGTTGGGCCGTCATAGTGCCCCGAATACGAACTAGAGGTGATACGGAATTGTATGTAATAGCGCCCCAAACTATTATGCCACGTTGTCGCGCTGTGGGGCGTTCCACAGTTACTGCCGGATTCGATCTTTCTCCACGTCGACGCCACACACGTATGCGATGACTATCGCTAGACAAACAGAAGCGGGATTCATCTGAGAACACTACGGTTTGCAATTCTGCCATCCACGTCGCTCTGGTCCGGCACCATTCCAAACGTTGGAGTCTGTGCTGTGAGGTCAATGGCAGTCTTCTTAGCGGGCGCCGTGATTGCAGGCCACGTGCAACCAGTCGACGGGAAATGGTTCTGGTCGACACAGGAACATCCAGGGTACCTTGCACGTGCTGCAGAATCGACGTACAAGTGACTTGCGGGTCCGCCACAGCTTGTCGGTGAATCCGTCGATCCAAGCGGTCTGACGTCACTCTGGCTGCACCTGCACCCCTCAATGTGGCTACATTTCCTCTTTCCAACCATCTCCGACACAGCCGATGCACAGTGCTTGCATCCATGTGGGTATCAGCTGCAATTTGACGTATGGACCAACCTCCCCTTTTCAGTCCTATCCCCATACCCCTTGTAAAGTCGTCAATATGCTGGAAGTGTCTTCGTTGAAGACGGCGTGGCATTTCCTTCTATCACACGTATGCTTCGAGACAAAAACCAAATTTCTCCGATAATTAGTCTGGCAGAAAAAACAACATGAACATAGCCCACTTTTCAACTTCATTCTCTTATATCTTACTTCACGTGCTTCGGAGAGCTGCGCATTTCATATCATTTGCATAACTCAGTGACGTGCGTCTACGGTAAAATTTGCATGAATTTCTGACCACTCCTTCTTGGTGTTGCATTTTCAATGTCGAGCAGTGTATATCAAATAATATCACATCAGAATGAGGTAAAATTGGGTGGCGGGGGACATTATGCATCAACATGCCGCAGGACGCTAATCTAGCTGCCCTGGCAGCTAGTTATGGAATAAGTTCTGAAAGTTTCTAGGTAAAAATTTCTCTGGTTCACCTCTAACTTCGCGGTGCAGGAGAATGAAATGTCCGAAATTTTAACTTAAGCTCTATAATCTGACAAATAAGCAAGGGCCTTGCTGGAACTGGTGCCTGGGAGGGGTGTTATAAAATAATTTTTGGAAGTTTTGTGGAGAAAAATTTGTTTGGTTCATCCATAACTTCGTGAGACAGGGGAATGAAACATCCTGAACATTTTTATTTTTTTTGAAATTTCAAAACATATCTGTCAGTTTTTGATGACATTTGTAAAATTAACGAAAATTAAAAGACTGCAGTACAAAAAAAAAAAAAAAAATTAGGATGCATTTTTTTTCTGAAAGATTAAGTTATCAGAATTTTGAAAACGAAAGAAAATTCCAGATGTGGCATAATAGTTTATTTTCATTTTTTCTAGATGGCTGAAAAAGGAAAGAAAGGAAAACAAAGAGGTAGCTCCGACAAGGTGAAACAAATTAGTGAAACAACTGAAGACGCGGTCAAAAAACCTTCCATGAAAACTGCTACTGATGTCATCTCTAGACTGCTCTGGGATGATTCCTTACCTGCAGAGAAGTTCACGGTTGGCTATTTAGATCGATTCGAAGGAATCATGGAAAAACCTTTCGAATCTCTGGACTGGCAGGATCCCGCCATTGTAGACAACCATACCCTGGCATTGCCAAAACATCGCATTGTGTATTTCAAGTATAGAAACAGGAAAGTGTGGGACAAAAGCACTAGGAAGGATTTTGTGTTTGGATCTACTGGGTCGCCTTTCAGTATTAATGAATTTATGGCCTTGGTTGATGAAGAGAGATTGAATTTCCAGGATGAGGGCATCAAGCTACTGACCAAAGACGACTCGGAATGTGAAGATACTGTGGGAAGTGATGACGAGTTTGATGTTTCTGACAGAGCGAATTTCTTCATTGCTGCCAGGATATCGAATGAAGATTCTGTCAAGAAATTGAGGCAAGTTTCCGATTATATGATATCTAGAGAAGATGTCTTAGAACAGTGCAGTATCAAACCTGAAATGTACCATCTGACTCTTTCTATTCTCAAGTTGGATTCGCCCGGCGATGTAATCAATGCTGTTGAAGCGATGAAATCTGTCGCTTCTCGGGATTTACCCGCTGTTACACTGCACCTTGAGGGCTTGGATAATTTTCGCCACAGGGTCTTATACTCAAGAGTAGAAGACAATAAAAACTTGATGATATTAAGAAACGCATTAGTCCAAGAACTTACGTCAAAAAAAGTGAATATTACTGATAAATTTTCTTTTGTGCCACATGTGACTATTGTCAAGTTGAATCGCCCTGTTACTCGTTTAAGGAATAGCAAATATCTAGATCAGTACCTTTATTTGAAGTTTGAGGACAATGACTTTGGCTGTGAAAGAATTGATAAATTGTATTTATGTGAAATGGGCGACGCTAGGCGAGAAGATGGCTTTTATAGGTGCGCTTGTGAAATGCCTCTTAATCAATAAAAGTATTCTCGGAAACTGTCTCAATTTAAATTGTGGGTTTTTTCACCAACCCTGTTGTTATTAAAGCTTGCTATGACATTTCACATGTAAATTTCAGATAATGTGAAGTAGTTGTTTGTAGTAAAATCATTGAATTTTGTCTCTTTCTTACAAGGGCGGATCCAGAAACTTTTCAGGGGGGCGATTGATTTTTTTTACCTTCATATATACATAACCCCCTCAAAAAATGGCACATATACCCCCCCCCCCAAAAAAAAGAAGCATAAAAACAAACATACGTATGTGTGCGTGTTGATGGGTCTTTTTCTTTTTGCTGATCCCTCCCACCTATGTTTTTTTTTCTTCCAATGCTATTGCTTTCTGTGTTTTTTTTTTTTAAATATTTTTAGAAGAATGACCTTTGTAGGGGATGCATTTAACTCTTTTAAATGAAGGAGGGTAGAATATCCCTAATTTTAGGGGGTCGGGGGGGGGTTCTCCCCGGGAAATTTTTTAAAAAATAGATACAAAATTCTGCATTACGAGGCCTTATATGGGTATTGAGACTGCAGAAATATGAGAATAAAGTAATCAAACAAAACCTTTTGAATGTTATGCCTTTTGCAAATTAAGATCAATTAAAATATTTAAAAAAATATGGACCGACAAATCCTTGACATTAATCTGCAGAGATAAAGAACGAGGGAAGAGAAAAAAATAAACACATCATCACTTGCTTACATCGGTTTTCAGCATAGTTACTGTAGTTTATATTAGTAGTATTACAATTGTATTAGCATACATTCAGGGGTGCCCGGAATTGAAGTCATTGCGACATCCTTTTTTGGCAAATTTTGGCTGATGAGTAAACAAATTTCTACACAGTAGTAAAGTATTTCATTAGAAAATCTTGTCCTAGTATGCAGGTGACTGGGAATTTCAATCAGCAAATTCAGAAATTTTCCTCTTTGAATAGTTCAAGATTGGGAAGCCCCTGCATGCATTACACTAAACGGAACTTACCTTTAGTCTTTTCTGTGTTTGAAGGCGATTCAATGGATATTAACGGTGATTCAGTTGATAAAAGTGGCTCAGGTCCAAATGATATATTTGATTTGCTACATTTTCCTTGTTTTAAGCCACCTCTCCATAAAATCGCATAAACAAGAAAGTGTAATAACCGAACTAGGAACGTTGCTCAGTTCTACTGACTCCAAAAGGAGACTAAGACCACTTGAAATCGTGCTTATTTTCGTTACGTCATATAGACGGCGTCCCTCCATATGATGATGGGCGTCAAGAAATCGGCGACACGGAATGCATGCATTCGAAGGCGAAGGATAACCCCTTCTCCGTTTATCATTTGTATTTCTGCCTGTAGAGACTTATAATTTATCGGCGTTGTCTTGAAAATGGTGCCAAATTTCAGTTCCACAGGAACAGAAAAGAAATATAATAAATCCCTCATTCCTAGAAAGGTAGAAAATTACTTTTTTTTTTACATTTTTGGTAAGTGCCTGTTTCTTTCTTTCTTTTTCCCTTTTTTCTTTTTCTCTTTTCCCTTTTTTAGCCTACTTTCCCGTTAAAAATAAAAGAGACGAAAAAAGCATTAATTTGGCTTAATGCATCTAAAAAATGTCGCCAAGTCCAAAAAATATCGCCAAGTCCAAAAAATATCGCCAAGTTCAAAAAATATCGCCAAGTAAAAAAAAGTCAAAAAGAAACAAAAAAATGAAATAAATATCGAGAAATTAAAAATTTGAAAGTAGGGTATTGAGATGGGGAATTTGTGTGTCGGTCGGTCTGTCGGTCGGTCTGTCGGTCTGTCTGTCCCCCCCTAATAACTTTTGAATGAACATTCCGATTTGGACAAACTTTTTTTTGTTGGAAAGATCTCGGCGAGTACAGCTCATTCCCATATTTGATTTTTCGATTTGAACAATTTTTGGTTCAACTTTGAGCCGTTCAAACAACCGGTCCCGCGATACTAACTTTTGAATGAACAGTCCGATTTGAACAAACTTTTTTTTGTTCGAAAGGTCTTTTCAAGGATACTTCATTCCCGTATCTACATTTTCGATTTGAACAATTTTTCGTTCAACATTGAACCGTTTAAACAAGCTGTCACCTCTAATAACTTTTGAGTGAACAGTCCAACTTAAACGAGCCCAAAAAATATCGCCAAGCCTAAAAAATATCGCCAAGTCCAAAAAATATCGCCAAGTCCAAAAAATATCGCCAAGTCCAAAAATATCGCCAAGTCCAAAAATATCGCCAAGCCCAAAAATATCGCCAAGTCCAAAAAATATCGCCAAGCCCAAAAATATCGCCAAGCCAAAAAATATCGCCAAGTCCAAAAAATATCGCCAAGTCCAAAAAATATCGCCAAGCCTAAAAAATATCGCCAAGTCCAAAAAATATCGCCAAGCCCAAAAAATATCGCCAAGTCCAAAAAATATCGCCAAGTCCAAAAAAATATCGCCAAGCCCAAAAAATATCGCCAAGTCCAAAAATATCGCCAAGCCAAAAAATATCGCCAAGTCCAAAAAATATCGCCAAGCCCAAAAAATATCGCCAAGCCCAAAAAATATCGCCAAGCCCAAAAAATATCGCCAAGTCCAAAAAATATCGCCAAGTTAAAAAAATATCGCCAAGCCCAAAAAATATCGCCAAGTCCAAAAAATATCGCCAAGCCCAAAAAATATCGCCAAGTCCAAAAAATATCGCCAAGCCCAAAAAATATCGCCAAGTCCAAAAAATATCGCCAAGCCCAAAAAATATCGCCAAGTCCGAAAAATATCGCCAAGCCCAAAAAATATCGCCAAGTCCAAAAAATATCGCCAAGCCCAAAAATATCGCCAAGCCCAAAAAATATCGCCAAGCCCAAAAAATATCGCCAAGTCCAAAAAATATCGCCAAGTTAAAAAAAATATCGCCAAGTCCAAAAAATATCGCCAAGTTAAAAAAATAAAAAGGTAAAATGAATATCGAAAAATTAAAAATTTGAAAGTAGGGTATTGAGATGGGGAATTTGTGTGTCGGTCTGTCGGTCGGTCTGTCTGTCTGTCCCCCCTAATAACTTTTGAATGAATATTCCGATTTGGACAAACTTTTTTTTGTTGGAAAGATCTCGGCGAGTACAGCTCATTCCCATATTTGATTTTTCGATTTGAACAATTTTTAGTTCAACTTTGAGCCGTTCAAACAACCTGTCCCGCGATGCTAACTTTTGAGTGAACAGTCCGATTGGAACAAACTTTTTTTTGTTCGAAAGATCTTTTCAAGGATACTTCATTCCTGTATCTACATTTTCGATTTGAAACAATTTTTTGTTCAACATTGAACCGTTCAAGCAACCTTTCCCCCCTAATAACTTTTGAATGAACATTCCGATTTGAACAAACTTTTTTTTGTTGGATAGATCTCAGCGATTACAACTCATTCCCATATTTGATTTTTCGAGTTGAACAATTTTGGTTCAACATTGAACCGTTCAAGCAACCTTTCCCCCCTAATAACTTTTGAATGAACATTCCGATTTGAACAAACTTTTTTTTGTTGGAAAGATTTCGGCGAGTACAACTCATTCCCATATTTGATTTTTCGATTTGAACAATTTTTGGTTCAACTTTGAACCGTTCAAACAACCTGTCCCGCGATGCTAACTTTTGAGTGAACAGTCCGATTTCAACAAACTTTTTTTTGTTCGAAAGATCTTATCAAGGATACTTCATTCCCGTATTTACATTTCCGAATTGAACAATTTTTCGTTCAACATTGAACCGCTCAAGCAAGCTGTCACCCCTAATAATTTTTGAGTGAACAGTCCGATTTAAATAAACTTTTTTTTTTGTTCGAAGGATCTCAGCAAGGATACTTCATTACAGTATTTAAATTTTCAATTTGAACATTTTTTCGTTCAACATTGAACCGTTCAAGCAACCTTTCCCCACCTAATAACTTCTGAGTGAACCATCCGAATGGAATAAACTTTTTTTTGTTTGAAAGATCTCGGAGAGGTTCATTCCCTTATTTCGCTTTTTGGTTTGAACCATTTTTCGTTCAATATTGAACCGTTCAGAAAAAAAATTTAACATTAGCGCCTACGGGGAATTTAAGTTGAATGTTGATCCTGGAACTTAAAGTCGGATTTCCTTCAAACTAACTTTGTAAAAAAAATGGTTTTGATAAATAATGTTTGTAAAGTACTTTTCTGAATAATCTTCTGTGAGGACTCTGATTCCGACTCCGACTCCACAAACATGGCGGAACTGCAGGCTCAGAAAAAAATGACTGACTGTGCAGACGATTTTTTGTTTATTTATTCATTTGTGTTATTGTATTTATTACTATTATTTTTTTTTTTTGGCAGACGATTTTTTTTGTAACAAAAGTGTTTCATTCACGAGGGCATTTTATTCTTTATTTATATTTAACAACTGGCAACGGTTTAAAAGTGAAAATCGAGACATTTTATCGACGGACGAGTTTTTTTTTCCTTTCTTTGATAAAATGTGTTTTGATGTACTTTGTACTTTTAATTTTTTTTTTTTTTTTTGAAAACGATTGAGGAATTTTTCTGCGGAAGAACTGTAACAGTTACATTCTTTAAAAGGTGCGACAAAACTTCATTTATTCATTTATTTACTTTTTATGTCTCTATTTCATCTGATGAGAGGGGTATATTTTGCTTTTAGAAATCAGCTTTAAGTGCTAAAAAGGTATGTTTGACATAATGTTTAGTCTCAGATGATCAGGAGAATAATGATCAGATGCTAGAATGCCGATGTCGATGTACGGGAAAGTAGGCTCGTTTAGTTCTTGACAGAACTTCTTGTTACTTCCTTTTACGTAGTAAAGGAAGTATTGTGATCGCGAAAAAAAAATCACTCAAATTTGAGTCTAAATTTTGATTTTGCTCACCCCCGAATGAAAATTCCTTAGTTTTTTTGACCTGTCAGCACGTGTATATGTACCTAGCAACATATAAGCAGCCGAAAAAATTTTTTCAACCACCCCCGAGTTAATTACGACGAGTTTTCTCGTGACGTCTGTATGTACGTGTGTGCGTATGTGGGTCGCATAACTCAAAAACTATATGCCGTAGAAGCTTCTAGCTTGGTATGTAGGCTCTGAGGATGGTCTAGTTGTGCACCTCCCCTTGTGGTTGCATTTGAATGTTCCCAAGGGGGTGTTTTACCCCTTTTTTGGGGTAAATCAGTGTTAATTTCAATGCAGACTCAAGTGATATGAATTGGCGCGACCACTTGGCGATATGTCGCCAAGCTTTTGGTCGCCGTTTGACGCCAACTTGGCGACATATCGCCAAGTTGGCGACAAATTTGGCGAAAAAAATATTTTTCGAATTTGGGTTCAACTTGGCGCTATTGGCGATATTTTGCGAAAAATTCACTGAATGATATTAAAATCAGCAATATTTAGAAAATTAACCATTGCAAAATATTTTTTGCATTGTTTCGTGGCAGATTAGGGGAGTAAATATTTGAATTGTTACCTTGCTCACTCCAAGCACTTTTTTTAACACTTAAGGCAACTACTAAGAAATTTACACGTAAAAGGAAGTAGTGTGGGGTTCATACCAGATTTTTTTTTTTTTTTTTTGGCTCAAGGGGGGGGGCGATCGCCCCAATCCCCCCCCCCCCTTGTATCCGCGCTTGCTTTCTTACAGCACTTTTAAATTTCACTTTCTTGTTACTTTTG
>JAXGGA010023525.1:0-13324 GCA_038373865.1 Uloborus plumipes | reverse complement strand
TTTTCTGCAGCTTCGCGATTAAACCACAGCTAATAAAGACCCACAAAAGAAAAAAAAGAAAAACATTGAGCAAAATTTACCTGTAAAGTTTTTTTTTAATATGAAAAATTATTTTTAATTATGAAAAAAAAAAAAAAAAATACAGTGTTACCCTTTTTATAAAAGTCTATGAATTTTTCTGTTATCCATTGCTCTCCTATTCTTATTAGGAAACAAATTTTCTCATTTCTCATAAATAATTTAAATTTTCAAACAGTTGTATTTTCCCAATTGTAAATGAAATATTGAACCTACAGACTTCTTTTTGGGCTTAAATGAAAGCTGATTAGATCTTCTGTAATTAAATGTCTATCTTTTGTCTTGTAGAATAAAAATTTATGTCAATATTTGATTCAAAATATGATCGAAGCATATTTTTTCATTTTTTGCAAAAAATAACAATTGTTGAAGTACGATAGGGGAGACTGGGTACGGTTGTGACAATTTTCATTTGCTCCCCCATAGATCCCTTAGCAATGCCTGTGAGCTGGTTTAAAGTTGTTTTTATGTTAAAGTGTTTATTTGCCTGCTTATAAACACTAAAATTGTCTCCCTAAGTACAATAGTTAACTCACAGGACCAAACTAAACAAAAAAGGAAAAAATGTCACAACCGACCCCACCCCAGGGGCGATTGTGACAGTGCTTGGGGTCGGTTGTGACAAGTTCAAAAATACAGCAAAACAGTCTAAATCACTTTTAATTTCAAGTAATATTAAACGTAATTCAGCATAACCTTCTTCTGGGAAAGTTTAACATTTAACAATGTGTCTCGTTCAGTTGAAGTAGCCTTATACCAAGTTTTACAAAAATATCAGGTTTTTGGAATTTCGTAACGTCTGTTTTGGCAACATTATGCACATCCTGTGGGTCATAACCGTGTCTGTTCATAACAATTCTCAAGTATCAAAGAAAGATTCTACATTTCTTTGTTTTATTGAAGCTTGTTAATCTTGAAAGGCTAGTTGCATGAGCTACACGAACAGACGTGAAACATTTCTATTCATAAATGAACGGGACCATTTCTCAGTAGCCATTTTACTCTCATATCTGCTTTCAGCGTATATGTAAGCTAAAAAGCACTTTATTATGAGCAATATAACCTATGCACACGTTGTTTTCATTGTGACAGCGCCGGCCGGCTCCATCGCGTTTACGAATGAATGTTTCGTAGCAAAGACTTACGATTAACGTTGCATTTCCAAAGCTGTCCGAAAGAAAAAAAAAGTTTCAGTTCTTTATAAGCTTCTTCATATTTCATTAGGTCACACTGCCCTATTTCTGTCTTCTCCAAGCGTATTATGGGCATCAAATATGGTAAAAACATGCTTTACTCGTGTCACAACCGTCCCCACGCAATTTGTCACAACCGACCCCAACCCACTACTTTTGAAAACAGCAATCGCCATGGCAATACAAAATAGCCTACATAAAAAGTAATCACTGCTATTTCACTATTAAGGTTCACTACTTACGAGGAGAAAACTTTCATTTCTCTATCTGTACCCATTCAACAGGAATTACTAAAAGACATCGAACAAAAAAACTTACTTTTGACTATTAAAAAGTAACCAACCCCTCTGCTAGCGTTAATGTCGCTCGATGGCTACCACAATGCTTTGATACACATTCAGACAAACATGCTGATACTCTCTCTCTTTGCTTCAACCAGGTATTAATTATGGTTTAGCTAATATGACGACTGTCACAACCGCCCCGCGTCACAACCGTCCCCAGTCTCCCCTACCTCCTAAACTATTCGTCCTACAGAACGCCACTTGAGCTTAAATTGTTTCAAATTTAGTAAGCAAAGAACCATCATAAAAATAGCAGGTAATGAGTGAAAATAACATGTAAAGTTTGATTTTTAATTTTTTAAATAATATTTTAATATAGTATTACATTTTTAATACCATTCTGTGCATTTTTTTAAAAATTCTCTACTACCCTTCTATTCTTATTAGGAAACGAGTTTGCTCATTTCTTATAAAAATTAAAAGTTTTAAATATTTGTTTTTTCGCGATTGTAAATGAAATATTGAGCCTACAGACTTCTGTTCGGGCTTGAATGAAAACTGATTGAATGTACTGTAATAACATGTCCATTTATTGTCTTGTAGAACAGGAATTTATGTCGATATTTGGTCCAAAATATGATCAAAGAGATTTTTTCACTTTTCGCAAAAAATCACCAATTTTCGAAGTACGATACTTCCTAAAGCCTAAACTATTGGTCCTACAGAACATGACTTGAGCGTAAATTGCTGCAAATTTAGTGTTCTCCAAAATGGGTATTCACATGTATCATTAAAAGTTGCATAGTTTAGGAGTTATAAAGGAAAAACTGAAAAAAAGTCTGAAAATTTCGCAGTTTGTCGCGAATTTCGCAGCGAGCACAGGTTTCAGAAAGATGCAAACTTAGATTTACACTACCCTAAGTGACCCAAACAACATATTAAAACTTCAGAGCTACAGCGTGATTTGCGATTTTAAGCTCTTTTTTTTGGGCATTCTGACTGGACTATACAGCATCTTCCCCAATACTGCGTCTTCCCCCAAGTTACCCCACCTAGTAGCAAGACGTTACCCTGAGTGAACTTGTGAAAGCTGTGCAGATAGCGCAATCAATAGAACAATGGCATTACGTCTTTGTATCTTTATCTTAAGCCTCTTTTTTTCTTTTTTTGTTTTGTTTGCAAATAATTTTAATAATCTTAAGATTTCTTATCCTATATTCTTTTATTATTTTCCAAAAACTGCATGTCATGTGGCTTCAAGAACTAGTGTCTCGTACTACTCCTAATACCCCCCCCCCCTCTCTCTTTTATTTAAGTTTTTATGTAAGCATTACATTATTAATCTTTTCGCGTCGTTCAGTAGTTTTTAGAATGTTTTGATTATGGTCTGCAGCATTATAAGGGTCTTAAGCAGTAAGTCATAGCCCCTCTAAGCCACGGCTAAGGCACGAATCCATGCAATATACAGCCAACTCGGTCATTTCATCCAGATTTCTGCAAAGAATGACTGAGTTGGCGGTATATCGCATGCATTATAAGCGTTGTAGAAAAAGCAATGATAGTTTCTTTCTGATTAATATATAAGTTTAAGGGACCAAAGAAGCAGGCAAGGATATACCTGTATATGGAGAACACATTTAGCTCCCCTCCTTTTTTTTAATTTTTGACAGCTGTATGTTAAACGCAGTTTTTATGTAGTTGAAACTATAACAATATTGCGTGAAACTTAATTAACATTTAATATTTTAGTCAGAACTAAATTTATTTTTAACTCAGTGATGTTAAATTAGAACCTTAGCCTCCATCTTATATTTAAGTTATTGCCTCTCCTCATTAAAACTATAGCAACTTTTTTGCTATAAACCTTTATGGAACACATTAAAATGTTTTATTACAATAAAAGTACATTTGTCCGGCATTTAAGTAATCGGAACTCTCAGATAACTGAACTTCATTTAGTTTCTGATAGTATTTTTTTTGTCCTCACTCTTTTGTGCTCTCTTGTAAAGAAAAGAGCGAGGGAGAAAGAGAGTGAGAGGCAGAAGAAGCTGATAATTTTAAGAACGGATTTAAATTTTTTTACTTCCGTTTACATAATTTTCTAATTTAATTTAAAAAAAGAAAAAAAGAAAAGAAAATACAACACAACTGAACAAAATTCAGTTAAAAATTCATCAGTTAGTAAAGTTTTGTTGCAAGAATCATTTTTTTATTCGGACGTTTTCTCTACTGTGCTTTAATCCTGGAAAACTTGAAATTTTGTTTTCACTGCTAGTGACTAAAATCCTTATTCTTTTCTTAAAAAACCTACGCATCGTTTTATTCCACAGTGCTTTTTCTTCATGTTTGTGAAATAATTGGAATATTTTGTTACCTATTGTTCATAACTTAAATTTTTTGTGCAACAAAGTGTGTGAACTTAATTTTAGTTTTCTGCTGAATAAAGAAAAAAAAAGTTTAGCCTGATACTTTTTCATTTAAAACCGACCCCTTTCGTTTGAACTTATGAAACTAGAAGACAATTTAAAATCTTTCATGTATTACTACCGAAAACATCTTGCTTTGTATTCATAAGGCATTGTTTTGAATTTGCGCGAATGTTAAATCAACATTCTAAGAGGAAAAGAAATAAAATATAACGAGTAGATCTTTCTGGTAGTAGATTTTTTTGATCAGTTAGCCTTGTCATTTCTATTTAATAAATGGTATATATTTCTCCTATCAGAAAAGATCATTCTGAATTTTCAGAACTGTTCTGATTTTTTCAAAAGATTTTTTTTTTCTTTTTAATTTTCGGCAGGTATGTTATTATTATTTAACGTCACCCTAGATTGACTGGGGGGAGGGGGCATTGCCCCCCCCCCCATAAACCCGCCCATAGTTTTAAGTCAACTTTCAAGTGTTAGATTCAAGCAGGGAGTAAGCTAAGGGAAGTGCCTTAAAGCTGAAAAGGGCGTTAATCTTGAGCGAAATTTGTTCTTCGAAAAATTAGTTTTTGAAGGAAAAGTTTCAAACACTTGTGGAGTTACGCATAGCGGCAAATTAATTAGATAAGTTTTCACAATTTCTATATTTCTCTGACAATATTTACTCCAAAGTTATTTGTCAGTTTAATACATTTACTAGAAAATATATTCACCTACAATTTTATTATCTTCTATTTGGAGATCTCGAACTGCAAAAGGAGGAACTATATTTCTTACGACAACTATCTGCGCTAAGTTTAGGAGTCTTGCTGCAAATTCCTTCAGATTTGACTTAAAGTTTTAAATTTATACTATACCTGTTTCATTTGATGTTTAAAAATTGTTGGAAAGCGAATAAATGCTAGATTTGCAGTTTCTTTTTCAAAGATATCTAGTTTGAGACTGAAAAACACACATGCACACATACATCGCTTAAGACCATATATTAATTTCCCGGTTCTTCGTAGCCTCAGCAGTCAGCACAGAGAGCATTTGAATAATTCGTTTGTTATACTCGGTTGTTTTAAAATCGGCGTACCAAGTTTAGAAATTTTACCTCGTCTCCTTGGAAACCGTACGAAAGAAAACAGCTCCATTCTTTTTTTATGAACTGCTGTTGAGGCATTTCATTTGTTTTATGTTCATCGACTTAGGCTTACCCTTTTATTTATATCCTCATGTCTCAGTTATTTCTAAACATTTTCTAACAAATCTAGTCATACATTAATGAAGCAAAAAATTCTAAGAAAATGTTGCGCTTTATTAACGTTGATTTTGCAATAGACAAAAAGTTTACGCACAAAGGAATTTTAACTGTTTGCATTTAACCATTGTTGCAAAAGCTAAGTGGGGAAAAAGTCCAAAGCGCCGTAACTACGACAACTATCAGGGGAAAAATACGGAGAGTGGGAAATTAATTTTACTTTGAGCCGCCAGCTCTTGCTACACAGGGTATAAGAACTCCATCTTTACGAAGAAATAAGTTGATTCTATTGTATGGCAAGAGCATTCAACGGTTTAATTTTTGCTGGACTTTTTCCATCGAAGACATAATAATCTGCAAAAAAAAAAAAAAAATTTTTTTTGCTAATAATGTACAGGAATAATTAATACTACCAAAAAAAGAAAGAAAGTAAGAAAAAAATTGGCCGCCCAGTTTTTGACCTTCTACGATATGGATTCGAGCAGCGGTTTGCCGTTTACACTCTAAAAAATGAATGTTGTTTTTATAGTATGACACACAGCTAATTTTATAGTAATAAACTGTAAAAATTTCTAACTTTACGGTAATAAACTGTAAAATTGCTAATTTCACAGTTTATTACTATGCATTTTACAGTTTTGAACTGAAACCTCTGCTGCCAGTATTATACTTTTGTTTTTACAATATAGTACAGCTAAATTTTACTGCAATAAACTAAAATTTCTAAATTTACGGTAAGAAACTATAAAATTGCCAGCTTTACAGTTTGTTACTGTAAAGCTAGCAATTTTATAGTTGAGAAAGAAAGTAAGAAAAAAATTGGCCGCCCAGTTTTTGACCTTCTACGGTATGGATTCGAGCAGCGGTTTGCCATTTACACTCTAAAAAATGAATGTTGTTTTTACAGTATGACACACAGCTAATTTTATAGTAATAACTGTAAAAATCGCTAACTATACGGTAATAAACTGTAAAATTGCTAATTTTACAGTTTATTACCGTGCATTTTAGAGTTTTAAACTGAAACCTCTGCTGCTACTATTATACTTTTGTTTTTACAATATAGTACAGCTAAATTTTACTGCAATAAACTGTAAAATTTCTAAATTTACAGTAAGAAACTATAAAATTGCTAGCTTTACAGTTTGTTACTGTGCATTTTACAAATTGGAAGGTACGGGGGTCTCTGGGGTGCTAAATGCTAAATGTGCATTTTACAGTTTTTAATTGTAACCTCGGCTGCCATGATTATGCTGTAGAAACAACAGTTCCCTTTTTGCAGTGTGATTGGCTGTTCGGTGGATCTAATTTGTAATTGTCCTCAGTCCTGTGACTGGTTGTGCGTTTTCACTTGATATGATTTAGCTATAAAATGACCTCACACTCCTTCGATTTAGAATGAATAATAATAATAGATCATAACTCTTTGTGGTTCTTAGCAATAAGTCATTTATTGTGTGTCAGTAATAATTAGACAAGATATGTTACAGACCATAAGATATATTAGTTTCACTTAAAGAAAGTAAATGTTCGAACAGTAAAGAAAATTCAATAAATATGTTTATTTCAGGTGAACAACTTTTCATGAAAGTTCGTTTATTCAGTTAAAAACACATAAGTTTTAACGATGTAATTGAATTTGTTATGTATTTTCCAGCTCTGCAAAAGTTTTCCCATGAATGACTAGTTTGTCCTCTTTCCGAAGATGGTACCTGCCCGAAGCACATAAGATTATGAAAGTGATACACTCCTCAATCTCCAGTCATCATCTCCATGAACTCTGAAATAAAGAACATAGCATTTAGAACAAGTTTCTAAGTGAAATGACAAAAATATTTTTTAAATCTTATAATGAGCTTGATAAATGCCGAATTTAGTTGGTCACTTTCACTAGAATTATCAACGATGGAGGCAAACAATAGAGTATAATACAGCTAAATTTGACGGCAATAAACTGTAAAAATTCTAGTTTTACAGTAAGAAACTAAAATTGCTAGTTTTACAATTTATCATTGCGCATTTTATAGTTTTAAATTAGAGCCTCGGCTGCCAGTATTATACTGTAAAAATAGCAATTCCCTTTTTGCAGTGTAAAATTTTTTTTATGAAATTCATTCCGTAAACTTTTCTGGTAACGATATAAACTCCTTCTTAATTAGTTTTTCTTAAGAGGAAGCCATACCGTTATAACATTACAATTTTTTTAGCATATACTGTAGCATACTGCAGTGCTACAAGAAAATATCTAGTAAATTGAACTTCCATAAAGGTTTCTACACAAAAAATAACTGTACTCTTCCTAGAAAGTCTCTAGGAAAAAAAAAGCCTCAACTTGCATAAACTCTTCTTCACTGCAAAAAATGAACTGTTGTTTTTACAGTATAATACTGGCAGCCGAGGTTCCAACTAAAAACTGTAAAATGCACAGTAATAAACTGTAAAAATAGCAATTTTTCAGTTTCTTACTGTCAAATTAGTAATTTTACAGTTTATTTTGCCGTAAAATTTAGCTGTATTATACTGCAAAAACAACAGTATAACACTGGCAGCAGAGGTTCCAGTTTAAAACTGAAATGCACGGTAATAAACTAAAATTAGCAATTTTACAGTTTAGTACCGTAAAATGGGGTGAATCGGAACACTTTTCAGCTTTGATTGTGAAAAAAGCAGTTAAACGATTTTTTTTTTTAATTTGATTTTCTGGGTAAAAACTTCGGTCTTGCTTTACTTTTGATATTCCAAGCAAAGACAAAACATTTTGAACAGTTATTATTAAAATATATAGGAAATTATGGGTGTTCCGAATCACCCCGCTGATAGGGGTCAATCGGAACACATGTTAAAATTTTTATTTTTTTTCATTTCACCTGTAATAGGTCTCACAAACATGAGTAATATTGATGGGGGAGAATAAGAACAAATAATTACTGTCAAATAAAAGTATAATTTCAATACCAGTAAACGTTTATAATTTGTCAAAATTCAAAATAATTTTGACCTTATGAAAAATGAAAAGTAATTTTAAGAAATGCTTTTGAATTGAAATACAAAGATTTAACATGAATAGAAGTCACTCCTGTCGTCCACAAATATGTACTTGTCCTTTAAACTAGCAATTGTGACTTGGCTTAAGTTTTTTCATAGCATCTTCTGGGATGAACTCCACCTTTTTTTTAGTTTCTTGAAATCTCTGGGTTTCGGGGTTTTCCTGAAAGATTTTTTCGCTTATTCATCACTGTCTGTGTGCTGGCCTTTTGCTATATTAAGTCTATATGACTTTGCCCCTCCTATTTTAAGTAAAAGAAATCTCCTGGGGAATTTTTTTTTTAAATCTGCAACTTTTTGTCATTCTAAGATCTAGTTAAGCACTAGAAGGGATAAACAGTAATAAATCCTTGTCCTTGTCTTTATTAGAGGAATTGGGGTTAGAATCTTGATTTTTCAAACAGTTTTCTTCAAATAAGTTTGAATTAGAACAACAGAACAAAGTGTTCCGATTCACCCCGCAATTTTTTTTCTTATGGCATTTTTCATAATTCTTCATTTTTATGACACAATTTATAAAAAATGTAAATTCTAATGTGGTATTCTGTTGTTCAGATACATGTATAATTGAAACATACCACTCTTAGGTTTAAAATATAAGAAGGTTTGTTCTTGCATATGAAGTTTTGCAATCTATGAAAATGATGTTTTCTAGCATTCCACGTGCAGCCCTCCTTAGAAGCCAGTAGCGTTGCAAGATTGACAAAAGTAATTTTTTCCTACTTTCTATGATCTTACCTTTCTAAAAAAAAATTAATGGCGAAAAATACCCAATAGTATATTTATGAAAAATTTCTTTGTACGGTCGGGAAGTTTTGTTCCGATTGACCCCGCTGTTCCTATACACCCCATTTTACGGTACTGTAAAGCTAGCAATTTTACAGCTTGTTACTGTAAAATTATTAATTTTTACAGTCTATTACTGTAAAATTAGTTGTTTTATACTGTAAAAACAACATTCATTTTTTACAGTGTAGCAGCTTTGAACCTTTGTTGGATTCTTATCTGTTACATTTACTAGATAAGAGAGAAACAATTCCTTTCCCTTCCGTGTAGATGCAGGTGTCCTATTCCTCCCCTACGTTCGTGTTATTGACAGTCATGCTCTTCCCCTTTCGTCTCCAACATTACTATCAATTAATTTGATGATAATTACTTTTTATTGATTAATGAAAAATTACTATATGTTTTCTTTTTAGAACTCAAACGTCGTGTAGTCCATCTTTCAGATTCGCAATCTGCTAACGTCTCGCGTCTTTGTGCTCCACCAACCCGGACCTGTCCATGCTGGGCACGGTGGTGCAGTCTACAACAGTTCCGCTGCACCACCATGCTGGACATGGTGGCGATTGAGCACGCACACACACCTATCGCAATTCGCCATTGCCAAAAAGAAAAAAGTAATTTAAATTCGAGATGTCTGTTAATTTTTTTTAATTATTTTTTTCGGCAATTACCTATTTATTTATTTTTATTCAGTCATTTATTTATTTATTTTTTGACGTGAGCATGTTGGTGAAGTGAAACCGGAATTTTTCTTCTGTCAAAAATTTACCTGTCGATGCACCAAAGGAAGTTTTCACTTCTAATTCAATCGACACAAAATATTAGTTTTGCCTGCACTTCCACTACTAACAATAAAAATAACTACTTTTTAAAAAACAACCTGCTGTTTAACTTTGAATTCCGAGGTAAGTCGCAAAATAACGCAAAAAGAAGAAGAATTTTTGATTTTGAAAACATTAATAATTGGAAACATTAATAACTTTCATAAAGATCTTTTCTTCATCATCAAATTGAGCATGTGTAAGGTAAAAAGAATATATTTTACCGTCAAAGTCGACGGTTCCAGAACCGTCAGTGTCAATTTCAGCAATCATCTCGTCCAGTTCATCTTCTGTCAGTTTGTCGTCCAAAGCTCTTAGAATTTCTCTTAAGTCTTGGACGTTAATATACCCGTTCCCTTCTTTGTCGTACATCCTAAAGGCTTCTCTTAACTCTTCTTGCATAGCTTCAGCATCTTCCTCCACCAAGAACCTGGAAGTTAAAGCCAAGAATTCGTCGAACTCCAATTCACCACTACCTAGCGAATAAGACAATGAAGTTAGCGATTTTAGATGTCATAAAAATCAAAACGCATTAAATTTGAATATTAAAAATACACGACAAAAGCTCTTTACGTTTTTTTAAATAACTAAATACCCTTAGCAGTTCTAACTGCGAAAGTTAGACGTTGTAACAGTTGAGGAAATAAACCGACAGTATGTTGAATTCATGTATACTGAGGTAGACCGGGGGAAGACGCTGCAGTTTTTGACTTTAATTTATATAAAATTGGGTATTGGTTTTGTTTGTAAAACATTCGTAAACAGCTGAGAATAATCTTTAACTTTCAGCAATTTGTTTACTTACTATGTACAATAATTTTGCAATTTTTGGTGAAAGTATCTCTAAGATTCACGATGCTTCTAACTTTTATTTCTAAATAACAATTTTGTTCACACGTGTTTGGCTCATTATACGCAGTTTCTCGTCAGACCTTACCAAACTTTCAAAAAACTTGACAGTATACAAGAGAGTCATTATACTAAAATGTGAAAATGTTTTTTTTTCTCAAATTTTGATAAATATGAGCACTTAAATCAATTAATTTTTCACAGCGCATGCGCTGAAGATCTAAACTTTCAAAATTTTATAGCCAAATAGTTTTGACAACTTATAAAAATAATCCAATAAGAAGATACTGGCGACCGAGCAGCATTTTAATTATTCTCCGAAAGGCGATGAATCGTGAAGGAACGTTCATAAATAATCAGTTTTTCCGAATTAGTGCTGCGGCATCGATGTCGTTGTTTTGGAAACATCAATGTTTTGGGTTCGATGTTGTTTTCGATGTTGATGTTTGAAATTCCAGCATTAAAAAGTTTTCATCATGAATTAGAAGTTGCAATATTAACCTCAATGGAAAAAAAAATTCTATGATTATTATCTATGTTTTGCTCTCGATGTTTCTGAAACATCTCTAATTTGCTTTCGCCGCTTTTTTTTAATGTCTTTTAATGATTGCTGTTTCGAGTTCAATGTTTCTTTTTCCTACATTCGATGTACTTTTTACATTTCAGCCCAAAACAATAGAATTTATGCGACAAAAAACATTCATCTTTCTTCGACCACTAGTTTCACTAACTGCCAAATTGAAAGAAAAAAGTTTTTTTTCTTTTAATAACTAACGATGATTTACTGTCAATGATTTTTAAACATTGTTGCTTTGCATTTGATGTTTTTTTTCGATGATGTTTTCATTTCAAAAAAAAAAAAAAAAAAGATAAAAATATGCGACAAAAAAAAAAAAAATCAACAGTAGCAGTATATATCTCACTGGAAAAAGTTCTCTTGTTTGACATCGATATCTTACGGTTGTTGTTTTTTCAGGACACGAAAGATACATCTAATTGAGTGATATAAAGAGGCGCTTGTAATGGGGAGTAAAATTGCTGTACATTCAAATGTGTAAGCAATAAAAAAAGATCGATGTTTGAAAACACCGATGTTTTGCCTTCGATGTCGCTCCCCTATTCCGAATTATACTGAGCGACTGTGGCCAAGAGTTGCAAAATAGCAAAAAGTCTCTTACACCTCCTTAAAATGTGAATTTTTGTAACTGTTATGTTTTTTTTTACCATTATATTTGTTGATACCTTAAATGTCTCAACCAATTAATTTTGTGCCCAACTTTTTCAGCGAAAATATTGGCGGCTCAAAATTTTTAACTTTAACAAAATTCTTACCATCAGCGTCAATTTCCTGTATTAACTCCTTTAGCTCGCTCTCCACGAATGTTTGACCTAGTGTCCTGAGAATGGTGGATACCATGTTTGTGTTAATGGAACCCTTCTTGTCCTTGTCAAACATGTCGAAGGCTTTCTTCAACACTGAAAGAGAAAAAATTATGGTCATAATTTCTGCACATTTTTTTTTCTATTAACAAATAATTTTTCAGATGAATAGTCAAATATTTATCTATAAATTTTCCTATTTCTCTTTGAGCACGTGTGGGGGAGGGAGGGGGGGGGAGCGTAAAAAATGAATGACTGGATGCAATGTTCTATGTGTTTTAGTACATATTTTGTGTATGCGATTTTTATTCTGCATATATAAACTTTTGTAATAGTTTCGGCATTAGATAGTTCGGTCAAGCATTACGAAAACTCTCTGACAAGAGTAAACGCCGCGTTAGCAACTGTTATGGTGGAACAAGACTTAATCTATCATTTTTGATCAGTTTTACGTTTTAAAACATGCATAATAGGGTGGAGCGATTTTTTTACATTACTTTTGTTGTTACTCTTCATCAGGTCGCAGTGAAAACTTGGAAAACAGCAAACAAAACAAAAATTTCCTAAAAGAAACTATTTTTGAATCATTGTGGCGGAAAAAAGTGAGCAAAAGGGGGAAAAATACGAAAAGAAAAAAGAAATTGGATAATATTTTTGTATAGTGGTTGAATACTTAAAATTTTTTTTTTCAACTTCTTTTGTGACTCCCCCCCTCCCCGCCCCCATCCCTACTTTTCGCTCAGGTGAAATTTTTTCATTTGTTTTTCAATAACCCAACTTAACCCAACGAAATTATATCCAATTGGGTTTAATTTCGAAGTTAGAATTTAACCTAACGAAAAATAACTTTTTCGTTGCGTTTAATTCGAAGACAATATTGAGATGGGATTTTACAATCAGACAACATTTTTATTCGTCACAAACAAAAGCCTTTCGTCAGAAATATTTCGTGAATTTTGAAAGTTGTAGCAGCTTTTTTTTTCTTTTCTGATTGCATTGTTGAACTTTAATGTGATGTAAATGAGTCAAAAATTATGAAAAGAAATTAAATATTGACATGTTTCTAAAAGACAAGAGGTGTAAATCTACATTTTGCTCACTACAGGGGATTACGTCAACGTTCTTTTGTGTCTATGTGTGTGTGTTTGTGTGTGTGTGCGTTTCTAAGAGCAATTACTAAAACTAAAGTACACAGATACCAAAAACATCGTAAAATCTC
>JAXGGA010023524.1:0-13324 GCA_038373865.1 Uloborus plumipes | reverse complement strand
CACAATAATATCGGACTGCCTTCTATGACTCCCATGCACGTCCAAAAAATTTTCAAGCTGTAAAAAATTTTTTTTAAACCTTGGAAACATCGCATGTTACATATGAGTCGCACTGCAGATTAATTTCAGTAACGAACCTTTCAGTATTATTTATATTCATTCCAGTTATGATCGAGCGATTACCGTGAAGGGGGAAGCGAAGATCATATTTGGATTCAGCGGGGCATTTTACAAAGGAAACAGCAAGAATAGTGTCAGATACATTTGAAGTTCATTTTGTGTCGAGCAGTGTTGTTATACTGAAATTTGCTAGAAGTTTTTAATTAAAGCCAAAATACTTAAACTTCTTGCTGTGCAATTCAACTTTCTATGTATATTTATATATATATATATATATATATATATATATATATTTTTTTTTTTCGAGAGAGAGAGACTTTTAGTATTGAATATTTTATTGTTCTCAGCAAGGATAAGTACTCAGTGTTCTTCAACAGCATGTAAACGAAACTGCTTATTGTCCTCATTATTGAAAAAAATTCTGTTAAATTCTTGAATTATTTGAACATTTTCCTCAATAACGTTATTCACCATTATTTATTTATTTTAATTTAATTCTTTTAATTCTGTGATTGATTTGCATTCGTTGGGGCGTAGGACAAAGAATGTTAGAAAATAATCCCTAATATTCATAAGGTTTACAAATACCTTTGTGCTATTGATGTAGAGAAAAATGCAAAGTTAAGGAGGCACAAATAAGCAGGGATACTGCAGATACGTGTTTCGGTATTACATGGAACGCCTTTTTCAATGCAAAAAGAAAAAAAAATTGAGCTCTTGTGATACCGTTAGCACTATTAGTTTAAAAATTTGAATCTTGCAATTTTTTTCTCTGCATCCCACTACTTTAAAAACATAAAAAACATTTTGCACAGCTCTTCCACAACTCTATTTTGGCAAGCGTAAGTTTTGAAAATCATAGCACAACATGTAGACAAGTAGTACTGCAATCTACATTATATGCTGCGATCTACTAAATAATCGATTGTATCAAAGGTGTTGCTATATAGATTCAAACGATTAAAAAACTTTCCAATTGTTTGAACTAGTATTTATGCATTGGAAAATAAGAATAATTGATAAAAAATCTCTTCTAAGCCTCTTTAGTCTGAAAAACTCAAAAATTGTGCAAATTACGAAAAAGCGTAAAAATGAAGGGTGTTTGAGCACCATCTTCCATTAAGAGTAGGGAGCTGAAATTTTAGGGGAGTGATTTTATACATAAATATAAAAAAACTAGGGTAAGCTTTGGTTCGTAGCAAAAAAAAAAAAAAAAATTGAACCACCCTACTGGGGTTATTAATCAAAGTCTGGGGAGTAACTGATCAACTAAGGTGATAAATGAAAAATGAGCTTTGTGCTGAACTATATTTGAAGTTAAAAATCAACGTAAATAAAGCACAAATAGGGTAGAAAGTACAGCAAATAGCTATTTCAAGGCTACAATGGAGCCCCTTCATCAGTGCAAGAAGCTCAGCAAACAACATGAAAGCTGTAAGAGAACTGAGCGCGAAGCACGTGTGCCCCGGTATTTATAACAAATGGGCGAGTGCGCTTGAACTCACAACAAAGCGGGAAAACACCGACCAATCAGCGATCAGCGAAACGCCAGGAGAGCGAAGAAAAGGGGGGGAAGGCGGCAAAGGAAAGTAGGGGAAAAAAAGACGCGGGAGAAAACACATTTTTCATTTAACTTTGGCTTAAACGGGCCCTTGGTCACTTTTTTGAATTTTTTAAATTTTTCTGAACTCATTATGTCGGAAATCAACAGGTTTTGTAGTCTTAGACTGAAAAAGTACAGGTTTTTGGATCATTTGTCCTTTCTCTGTGGTTGTAAACGTAGGGGAATAATTCCAAAGTTTATTTCGTTGAGTTGTAACCTTTCTTCCTCTCCTAAAATTAGCAAAGTGCTTTTTCGTTCTAAGTTGGCTCTGTTAAGAGCTATTATTCAGGAAACTCGGAAGAAAATTTCTAATATTGAAAAAGAGTTGTTTTCTTTGCATCTAAAACTTTCGAATTCTGACTTGGATTTTGATTCGGTTGATAGGAAAAGTTGGAATAGGGTTCTTCAGTCTACTTTTAAACATAGGACTACTCTTCAGAAAAAGTGGAAATATCTTTGTGCTAATAATGTGGATCATTCGTCTGATGTTTTACCAAAGGTGAATCAGAATGCGGTCCTCAATCTTTCTTCTAAGCTCTTGAATTCGGATCAGCTCAATGCTCTCAAACTGAATAACAATTTTGCTTCTTCTTCAAAACCTTCATTTCCCAAATTGGTTGCTCCAATTGAGAAAGCCTTTAGATTTAGTGCTCTTACTGCTTCTCAAAAGGATTCTATTAGGCATCTCATTGCCAATACTGTGGATTTTAATGCTAAATTGACTTCAAATACTTTCAGCAAGCATGCTAAGTTTTCGGTAAAAGGTTTATGCTCCGATCCTGATATAGTAGTCACTAAGGCTGACAAAGGAGGTCAAGTTGTTATTCTGGACAAAAGCTCATATTTGGATAAATGTAAGGATTTAATTGAAGTTGGTCCATATGTGACACTTCATAAAGACCCTAGTACTAAAGAGGTCAACTTAATTAGAAACATTGTGAAGGCTTCTCCTATCATGAGTGATTCGTCAAAAAGGTGTTTAATTCCTTCTGTTGCACACTGTGCCCGATTTTATGCTTTACCAAAGGTCCATAAACCAAACGTTCCTCTTAGGCCAATTGTTTCAAACATTGGCACGGCTTCTTACAAACTAGCTAAGCATTTAGTTTCCATTTTTTCTCCTCTTTTGACCAGCAATTCTTTCACTGTTAAAAATTCCATTGACTTTGTTCAGAAGTTACGTTGCTTTAAGCCTCACGGCGGGCGTAACGATGGCTTCTTTTGACGTGAAATCACTTTTCACTAATGTACCTGTTATTGGAGCACTGGATTGTCTCAAATTGAGACTCCAGGAACATCATTTTTCTAGTTTTGAGGTTGATGAACTTGTTTCTCTTACTCGTGCTTGTCTTGAGCAGAATACTTTTGTATTTGATGGTGTTTACTATCGCATGTCCGAAGGTTTAGCGATGGGTAACCCTTTGAGCCCTATTCTAAGTGACATTTATATGCACTACTTTGAGGTAAAACTTTTTGAAACCATAAAGTTTCCGTTCTATGTTCGTTATGTTGACGATTGCTTTGTTTTGCTTGACCAAAACCAAGTTAATAATGAGCTTTTACTTTCCACTCTTAATTCTATCGATCCTTGCATCCAATTCACTATTGAAATGAAAATGGAAAGTTCTCTTTCATTCTTGGACGTTTTGATTACTAAAAGTAATAACGATTTTATGACTTCAGTGTATCGTAAGCCCTTTGCTGTTACACTACCTCCTCACAACTACTCTTCTCATCCTCGAAACCAAAAGTTGGCCTCATTTAAGGCTTTTGTGTTTCGTGCTTTGAATATCTGTTCTTCATCCAGTTCTTTAAATACTGAGCTTTCTTATTTAAAAGCTGTGGCTTTTGATCGGGGTTACTCGCCCAAGATTATTGATTCTATATATAATAGGCTAATAAAGCCCTCTCATTCCAGCAAGGTTTCCGAGTCTAATGTTGGTTACACCATTGTTTTGCCTTTTTATCCAAAAACAAGTCATCAAGTTGCAAAGATTTTGAAAAAGTTTGGTTTCGATATTTCTTTCTCTCCTGTAGAAAGATCTTTCAGATGATATATTTGAGTTTTGTACTATTTGAATCTATGATGGAGTTTTAGGGGGAGTTAAACAAACGTATTTACCTGTAAAAGCGGCCATTTTGATGACGTCATCACAGGTGGGCCCTTGACCTTAGAAAGAAAAAATAAATCTTTCTAAATAGCTCTTTTAAAGAGTTTTCAGATAATGTATTTGAGTTTTGAAATATTTGAATCTATGATGGAGTTTTAAGCAGTTAAACGAACGTATTTACCTGCAAAAGCGACCATTTTGATGACGTCATCACAGGTGAACCCTTGACCTCAGAAAGAAAAATTATATCTTTATAAATAGATCTTTTAAAGCGCTTTCAGATGATATAGTTGAGTTTTGAAATATTTAAATATATGATGGAGTTTTAGGGGAAGTTAAACAAACGTATTTACCTGTAAAAGCGGCCATTTTTATGACGTCATTACAGGTGGGCCCTTGACCTCAGAAAGAAAAATTATTTTTTTCTAAATAGCTCTTTTAAAGGGCTTTCAGATGATATGTTTGAGTTTTGTAATATTTGAATCTATGATGGAGTTTTAAGGGGAGTTAAACAAACGTAGTTACCTGTAAAAGCGGCCATTTTGATGACGTCATCACAGGTGGGCCTTTGACCTTTGAAAGAAAAATTAATTTTTTTAAATAGCTCTTTTATAGAGCTTTCAGATGATATATTTGAGTTTTGCAATATTTGAATCTATGATGGAGTTTTAGGGGGAGTTAAACAAACGTATTTACCTGTAAAAGCGGCCATCTTGATGACGTCATTACAGGTGAGAACTTGACCTCAGAAAGAAAAATTAAATCTTTCGTAATAGCTCTTTTAAAGAGCTTTCAGATGATATATTTGAGTTTTGCAATATTTCAATCTATGATGGAGTTTTAAGCAGTTAAGCGAACGTATTTACCTGTAAAAGCGGCCATTTTGATGACGTCATCACGGAATGACCTTGACCTCCGATCAAGTGTCTCCCGGCGTTTTTTTGACTTCCTATGTGAATTTAAGCCCCACATAAAATTTCAGACTGGTATCCGGAAGTGAAATATGTTTGCACTAACTCCACGGACTAAAGGTGAAATCAATCTGAACTACACGCTTGTTGGTAAAATGTGCTTGAAAATTTGCATTTTATCTAATAGACAACATATATTTACCAGTTAAAAAAAATAAGGCTTTAAGACTGAAGTACGTCACGCATTTTATACAACATGATGTAAAAATTTTATCTTGTCATTTTAATCTTGTTCCAAGTTTAAAGTGACTACTTCAGTTGAAAAAATCTGTTCTCGTTTTTTCAAAGCAACTTTGTCACCGCAAAGCAAGAATAAAAAAAAATTCTGCGTGACATTTCCTTTTTAGTTATTTATATAAATGTTTCTACAGAGATCACCTCCAGGTAAATCTGAAAGGGAAATCGATTTTGCTTCCTTTTATTCATTTTATTTCACTTATGATCAGCCTTTTTGACAGGAAAAAGTCAGAAATAGTGGATGACATTTTGCTACGGAGCATAGATTAATATTGTTATTTACACCCACAAAACCTCATCCTGTTTAATATTTCAATGAACTCCATTTTATGAAACTAGAAAATATCTAAAATAAGCTTTCTGGATTCGCAAATTTTAAAAAGATTAATCAAATTAATTCCTTTTTCCAAAAAATATGGCGTTTTTATGTGTTTTATCATCAACTTATGTTGTCTTCGAAATTAAATATGACTGCTGCTTTACTTTTTGCCTAGCTTGAGAAAGCAGAAATACCCTTTTGCAATAAAGAACGCTCATTTTCTTTTAATTTTTTTACGATGATTATTTTTGTTGGAAATCTCTGAAAAATAAATTGCCGCGGATGGTTGATAAAAATTTTTAACGCTATGATAACTAGCTTACTTTGTTACATTTGGTTCTTAATTGAAAGGTGTATGCCATTATACAAGTTCCCAAAAATTTCGATAAAATCATTTCTGTAACAAATTTGTTTCTTCATAAAATTGAAAAACAAGACATAACCACCTTTTAAATTCTTTATGTAACTTTTCGGAAACATATTTTTCTAGGTTTCTGATTCAAGGTTCTTTTAGTGCAACCAATTACATGCATTGCAGCACTTATTTAGAAGAGCATATTTTACATCAGGAGTACATTGTTTCATTATTTCAAACTTTCGCAGGGCGGGTGGAGGAGGGAGGGCAAAGGGTGTGTACTCAATGTAAATGACACAAAAAAAAGAGAAAAAAACAGGCCCACTAACATGTAAATACATTGATATTCCAAAGTCAACGGAAGGGAGAAATTAACCCCCCTGACTTCCCTAAATGACAGGTCTGTATTGCTTTTACTTATCTTGCACACAGCATGAAGCTATAAGTTTAGCTTCAGAGTCAAACTAATAACCGCTTTCTTGTTGCGTCGGGGGTTAAAAATTAGTGGAAAATTTATCGTCAACATGTAAAAAAACATTTCTATGACTCAAAATTTAAACTTAGCCCTTTTTGGATTAAAAAAAAATCTAACCATTCAGTCATTGTTGTTAACAGGCGAAAACATTCAGTTGCATTGATTTCCTGTTGTGAGTAAAGCTCGACCACGGAGAGATGGCTGGTGACCTTGAAAGAGAAACGATCAACTTCATTTTAAAAAAGGTAGTATAAGAGATATTACGTTGGCAGTAAAAACTGAAATGAACTGAGAAAGTAAGAAGTTATTTTTTTCGCTGATCCTACCTATTTTAAAATGAAGTAGTCCGCTTCTGTCTCAAGACTACGCGTCATCTCTCTGTGGCCAAACTATACCCACCTATGTGAATTCCGGCCCACCATTGGCACTCTGTGCCAAATTTGGAAAAGAGCGTAAGTAAACCATGGATTTGTAAAAGAAACACAAACACACACGCGCTATAATCCATAGATTTAAATACGCTAGACATTTGAACAGACAATATTTATGAGTATATATCCAATAGTGACATTTTCTTGGAACACTTAAATAAATTGACAAAGTTTCTTTTTATATATTTGTTGATAACAAAAAATGTGGATTTTCATGAAATGTTATAATGTTCTTTGAAAATTTTAAATGAAGAAAAAATCTTATTTTCTTTCGAGCTACCGAAAGAAAATTCCATTTACATTATTTCTAAAAGAATTAATTTCAATATATTTTGCACAAAACTTGAATAGTCAAAGAACCCGAAGATATTTTTTTAAATAAATAGTTTTTATTTATTATTATAAGGATGCTATTGCGTTTCATGCGTAACTTTGGGCGTTATTTTGAATGAAAAGAAGTTTTCATTTTAATTTTCATTTTTTGGTTCAAATTGAAAAACATGATACACATTTTCTTCTTCTTTCTTACATTCTGAACACATTGAGATGAAAAAGTAGCCAATAAACAAAGCTTAACATTTCTTTTGTGTGTCCTGAGAAAGAAATAGACTTCGAGAAAAATATATTTTTAGAAAACTTCAAAAGCGGAATTTTAATTTTTTGGGCCTACATAAAAGAACGCAGGAAAGAGAGAATTACTTTTTTATTAAAAAAAAGGAATAAAGAAAGCTGCAGTCACATTATTCGTAACAAAGAATTTCCCTTTTTTAAGCAGAGCTATTTTAGAAATCTTTCCTGCAAAAAATAAAAGCGACTTTTTCGTAATATCTTACTTTTTCAACCGTAAAAACAATAATTTATTTTGCTAAAGTATGTTTAATACGTGAGCTTGCTTTCTTGCAAGACCTAACTGTTGAATGTAAACACTATTTTTATGATTAAGTTAGTTTCTCCATTTAAAGGTAAAACTCCTGATATGTTTTACAAAGTTGATTACGCCTCATCTATTTTACTATAAAAAGTAATATTAATGCTCAGTTTGCTTTCTGGAACTTGAATTATCTTATATATATAAAGATGACGGGCTCTGTTTGCTTGTTTGTTTGTATGTATGTTTGTAACCGATGGCTAGAAGCCTCCACAGCACCTACAGACCTGAAACTTGGTCTGAAATTCGAACGAATCCCTGTGAAATGCACCTCGAAGGCCGAATTCTAAATTTCGAATTAGTTACTTTTAAATTAATTAATTAGTCTCATTTTGGGTGTATCCTGCATAATTGGGAAGGGAAAACTTTCTCCCACCTCCTATACATCGCTGGAAAGGGTTTGCTTTTTCTGAAAAAGAAAAAAAGTAGCACGTCTCTCTCTGTAAATTAGAGCAGGAGATATTAATTACTCAAATTTAGCCAATTTTCAAGGCTTAACTCTAACTTCAGGCAAAACTGAAACACTAGGTTCATTTTCCAGATAAACTGCTCTTTCGTTCCTGAAGTTACATAGTGGTTTAAATTTGCGTATAGAGCGAGCCTTGAAATTTTTCTAAATTTGAATAATTAATATCTCCTGTTACTTACTTAACTTAATATATTTTTGATTTATTGGCGCATTGTGGTTTTAACTTTACCAGGACTTTTAAAGGGAATTTAAAAGGTTGTAGAGCACATTTGAATTAAAGAATATAATAATTTTAATTCAGAGGGTTGGAATGAATTCAAGTTTATTCAGTTGAATTCCTTTTCATTTATTGCACCTGCATCGCCGTGCGGGTACTGCTAGTATCTAATAATATATAAATAACTGTCGTAGCCTCAGAACAACACTAGGATAAAAACGATGTTTGTGCACCGTATAGAAGAGTCGTACTGTTGCTCTTAGACAAAGATACGTGAGTGAACAGAGGAACTATTTCATTGGGACAGTTAGATAGGTTCTTTAGTTTGAATTAGTACAAATGCAATTTTAAATTCTTAAATGGTGAGAAGATGATATTCTTCAATTGCTCAGTTACTATTCATTTTTCAATATACATTGAAGCCATTCCGCAGAAATGCGTTCTTTTTGTTATGCACGCAATAGCTCTTATGTTTCATTAAAAATAATAGTTTGAAAGCGTAATGAACAAAATTTCGTTGATTGAGTAATCACAAATGTACGAGTTATTATTTGAGCCAAAAAGGTTGCTCATTAGTTTTTTAAATTATTATTTTTAATGAAGTACACGAGCTGTCACTTGCTGGACAAAATGGCGGCTTTTTGGCGGAATACAGCATTATAACGTGATTTTACGTGTTTTTTTTTTTTCCAATGGGGTTGCGTAAGTGAAATTTCAGACCCCATATCTGAAGTAGCATCAACTCATCGGATTTTGCTCGGCCGATCATCGAACTCCTCGTAAACTGATCCCGTAACGCACGATGTCATCGTTCCAATCAGTATCCGAGCACGGTTTTCGATGAGCTACTTTTCATCGGAAAGTAATATCCTTCCGATCAACTTTCCCGATGAAAATAAGCCGAGCTATGTTCCATCAGATGGATTCCTAGCTATGTTCCAGTATCTTTCCGATCAAGTTTCCCGATGAAAATGAAAATTAGCCGAGCTATATTTCATTGGAAAACTATATCCTTCCGATCAAATTTCCAGATAAAAATATGCCGAGCTATATTCCATCGGAAAACGATATCCTTCCGATCAAGTTTCCCGAAGAAAATTAGCTGAGCTATATTTCATCGGAAAACTATATCGGTTCGATCAAATTTCCCGATGAAAATTAGCCGAGCTATGTTTCATAGGAAAACTATATACTTCCGATCAAATTTCCCGATGAAAATATGCCAAGCTACAGATTTCATCGGAAAAAGGTCGTAATGATCAAATTTTCCGATGAAAATTTTCCCAATCTCAAATTTTTATTAAAATATGCAGTGTTGGTCTCATTAATCGTCGACTTGGTGGCGTGGTGATAGAGTGTCGGCTTTCCGCGCCGATAACCCGAGTTCGATCCTGGAGTTGGCCAGTCGGCGGATTTTCGAGAGGTGCCTCCATCTGGCGGCAACTGGGGGTCAAAATTCTCGTGGTAATTGCATTCCGCCGATTCTGGTGCTACGTGAAAGAATGGATCTCACTAGGTCTGCAAAAGGTTGTGCCTCTACTGCAGCCCCATTTGAAAGAAAAAAAAAAAAAAAGAAAGAAAATGATCCAAAATTCATCGCCACGGAACTACACTGCTCGTATATTGATCCAACTCTCATCGTATTTTGATCCAAAATTCATCGTCACGGAGCTACATAGCTCGTATATTCTGGCGTGGGCAGGTAAAGGGCAGTAACTGCAAATTTTTAGATTTTCATTTTTTTGCATTTTTGAAATCTATGTTACATTAGTTTTATGGTACAAGCATCTTTTTTTGGTTTCCGATGAAAAAAAACTGTTTTTTAACCAATGGTAATTAGCAGTAACTGCATTTTTCGTTGCTGTGGGCAGGTAAACGGCAGTATCTGCATGTCTGCAGGATGAACATAATATGAATCGCTGTGCAAAACTTGCATCAAGCAGCAAAAACCGTTTTCCTTTGTACTTAAACTAAGCGAAAGTAGGGGTGCCCTAATGGGAGGTCATGGGAGGTCATTGGTTGCACTTGAATGTTCCCAAGGGGGTGTTTTATTCCTTTTGGGGGTGAATCAGTGTTAATATCAAAGCAGACTTAAGTAATATAAATTGGCGTTACCACTTGGCGATATATCGCCAAGCTTTTAGTCGTCAAGTGCTTGTCGCCAACTTGGTGACATATCGCCAAATTGGCGACAAATTTGGCGAAAAAATTATTTTATCCAATTTTTATTATTTTTTTTTTTGTTCAATTTAGCGCTATTGGCGGTATTTTGCGAAAAATCCACTGAATGATGTTAAAATCGGCGATATTTAGAAAATGAATTGTTGTAAATCATTTTTTGCTTTGTTTCGTGGTACATTTGGGGCGTAAATGATAGAATTGTCATCTTACTCATTCCAAGCATTATTTAAACTTACGGCATCTACTAAAAAAATTTACACGTAAAAGGAAGTAGTGTGGTGTCCATACCACATGTTTTTCTTTCAAATAAAATTTCTCTCCACTAGCAGACAATATTTTTTACGATTTCAAAGATGCACAAGCCAAACTTGGCAGACGACAAACAAAAATGCAGCAATGAATTGATTTTATTTACATTGTTTTGTTTTCTTTTCATTACAGTTGCTTTCATACTAACAGACGATAGTTTTTGCAGTTTAATCCCTAGCTGTTGCATTTTTAATAGTACTATGAAAAAAATCGTCAGCCCAACAAGCATTTCAAGCGCTCTTTTTCTCAAAGTGATTTCTTGTTTTGATGCAAAGTACAAAGCATTAACTGATTTGTAGTAATTTTAAAACATCTGGTGGGCACGCCACACTACTTCCTTTTACGTTTAAATTTCATAATAAATGCCTCAAGTGTTAACATAGTGCATTAGTGTAAGCAGATAACAATTCAAACATTTACATCCCTAGTTTGTCACGAATCAATGCAAAATAATGTTTTACAATGATTTATTTTCTAAATATCGCCGATTTTAACATGATTCAGTGAACTTTTCGCAAAATGTGCCCAATAGCGCGAAATTAAATCCAAATTTTAAAAAAACTCATTTTTTCGCCAAATTTGTTGCCAAATTGGCGGCAAACACTTGGCAACTCAATCACTCAATCTGCATTGAAATTAACATTGATTTACCCCACAAAGGGGTAAAAGACCCCCTTGGGAACATTCGAATGCAACCACAAGGGGAGGTGCACAACGACCACCCTCAGAGCCTACATACCAAACTAGAAGCTTCTACGGTACATAGTTTTTGAGTTACGCGACATGCATACATACATACGCACATACATACATACAAACATTAATACATACGCACATGCATACGTATATACAGACGTCACGAGAAAACTCGTCGTAATTAACTGGAGCATGGTCGAAAAGGATATTTCGGCTGCTTATATGTTAGTAGGTACATATGCATGTGCTGAAATCACGAAAAAACTACTCAACATTCATTCGGGGGTGAGCAAAATCAAAATTTAGACCGAATTTTGAGTGAAATTTTCTTTGTGACCACAATACTTCCTTTACAAAGTAAAAGGAAGTAAAAATGGCTGAAGAATCATCAAGTTTTGCTTCATATTTTCCATAATACAATACAGTCCATTATATTTTTTAATTATATTTTGCGTTCGTTTATATTAAATCTATATCAAGTGGATACACGGTATTTATGTATATTTTTAAATAAAACATATCATTCACAATGCAATAATATATTTCGTAATAACATATCTACTCCGCATGTTGTCGAATATGTAAATACTGGACATTTAGTAGCATACTGTGCAGTTACTGCCGACTGCCAGTCAATTCCGCATGACAATTAGAGTGAAAAGGCAGGTAAACGGCAGTATCTGCTTTACCTCTCTATGCGCTTGCAAAATCAAAATTCAATCGATTACCCCAAAAATATATCGGTATAAACATATAGTATCGCCTATGTTCGAAGTTCAATGTTTTATTGATCTTTGTGGGAAATCAAAAACGCGTTTCTTCAATTATCTCGAAAACTCATTTTTGCAGTTACTGCCGTTTACCTGCCCACGGCAGTATTGATCTAAATCATATCGTATTTTCATCCTAAATTCATCGCCCCGGAACAGCACTGCTTTCGTATTGATCTAACTCACATCGTCTTTTCATCCAAAATTGATCCTGAATTCATCGACAAGGGACTGCACTGCTCATATGCTCGTAAATTGCTCCAAATCTCATCGTATTTCGAGCATAACTTCGGATTTTGCTGCTCGGATTCTGTTTGGCCGATGAGAAATATTGGAGCAATTCGCGATGAGAACTCATCGGAATCCGATCATCAGCCTATGAGAATTTCATCGAGTTTCGATGAATGGCCGATCATCGGCAAATGAGATTGTGCTGCTAGGGATGGCATCCAGTCTTTAAGGAGCGGATGCAACAATGGCACGGATAATGTGAACGCCTGGTTTCCACCAGATGAAGGCACCTGCGCTGTCTTCGAAACGAAACTGCACTAAGAATTGAATTTGCCGAGGAAATTCAAAGCCAAACATATACCAAAGGGTTCTTTTACATGCATTATAATCATACGAGAATTTTCTGCATCTCAAAAATTCACCCACTTGCCACCGCAAGTCAGATCCCGGGTCCAAGGCGTGGAAGGCTAACGCGTCAACGACCACACCACATGCCGACATTTTATGTGTTTAAAGTTCGGATTCTTGATAGGATTTCCTTGAAATTGTTCTTCTGAATCACATATTGTGGAGAAGCACCCCAACTAGCGTTATACCTTGCCTAAACACAGAGGAGAGGTCCTTCAACTACTTGTGCTGGTTATCGACATGTTTTAAAAAATATTTTGGCACTTATATTTCTTATTTGATTTTAAAATCAATGTCATTAATTCATTTCCACAAGATGTCATTAGTTTTTGATTTCCACAGACAGGATTGATATTAAAAATAGTTTCTTTTCGGGAAATTAACTACCTATTCTAAGCTACCAAATGACTTGAAGTGACTTAATTTTTTGTAATAAGATCAAATTCCTTCTGAACGACAAATTACCAGACCTTTTAGTCAAACACCTTAAAAA
>JAXGGA010023523.1:0-13329 GCA_038373865.1 Uloborus plumipes | reverse complement strand
ACCTTAAAGCTTTTTTTTTTACTGTATTTCATTTTGCATTCGCAACAGTCTTCAGAGAGAAATTTCCCTTTCAATTTGTTCTCTTTCGTACGTCTCGATATCAACTACTTCAGGATTATGAGTGCATTGATTCACAAGAAAACAAACACTTAAAAGTTTCGCATGAATAGTTCTGTTATTTATCATTCATAGTAGCGATGAATTCCGCGTGCGACGGAGAGAGTTTCCTGGTTTAAAAAGCTCAGGAAGCATTGATGAATATGGATGCAAATTTAAATACGTTTTCTTCTTTTTTTTTTTTTAACAAATCCCTTCTGTTGACTGAAAGTTTTGTTCAGTCATTATCACGATATTTTCCTGTGTACTTCCCGCTTAATAATTTTCTTTTACGGTACATTTCTAAACATTCTGTTTTTATTGTAATTAAATGTGTTGAAATAACTTTCTTTTAAACTTACTTTACTTATATTTTATTAAATATTCCAATTTTGCATTAAATATTTCATTTTTATGTCTTTTATAAATATTCCATGTTATTTTATTGCGCGACATAATCTTGTTCGTATGAAAACCTGCACCCAAACATCGAAACAAATTCTCTAATCTAATTTCTTTCAAACGTTCATATTTTCCAAACTGTAGAATACTTTCTGTTTCTATACCAAGCGCGGATCCATAGGGGGGGTCATGGGGGTCATGACCCCCCCCCTTAAGTGACAAAATATAGCATAAAACTGCATTTTTTAAGTCTAATATGACGAAAAAATTGCCAAACACCCCCATTTTTGCTGAAAAATTGCCCTCTGACCCCCCCCTTCCGAAAATGACCCCCTCCTTAACCACAAGCTGGATCCGCCCTTGTTCTATACACATTTACTTTAATGGACTCTTTACTTTTCAGACATCTATGTTTCGCGTACGTATAAGATACACTCAAAAACTATCTCTTTTAACTGCCTACTGTAATTTTTTAATCTTCATGTGGCACATTAGCATCCGTTTTTGAGTTACATGGTGCTGTCCTGTCCAGGGATGCCCCGATGTAAGATCACGGAAGGTCGTTGTGACCTCCTAAACTGTTTTCTTGCTTCGCAAATCTTGTCTGACGATTCAACAAATTAGGGGACAAAATTGAAATTTTTAAATTCCTAAATATTCTTTTTCATTAGATGTTCTTATGTGTGCATATTAGTGATGTAATATCCCAATGTCGATAATTGAAAACATCGATGTTTTTGTTAAATCATCGAATCTTTTACCATCGATGTTTTACTGTAAATGATTTTCAAACAATGATGTTTTGATTTCAATGTTTTATATATAAGCAGAAATGGTGCGTAAAGATAGTTATGTATATAAAAAAAATTACATCGCTAATCAACAGTTGTATTATTAGACCTATTGGAAAAAGTTTTCTTTTTGTTTGCTATCGGTGTTTTGCACTTGATATTTTTTCCGCACACTTGATCTACTTATTTTTTTCTTTTAGTTACCCCATCATTGGAAAAAAAATTATTTAATAACCATAGAGTACTAACGGTCGATGATTTTGAAACATCGCTCTTTTGCGTTCGATGTTATTTTCAATGTCGGTGTTTACATTTCAGCAAAAAAAATTCTTGAAATTTGACGCAAAAAAGCTATACCGTAAATTAAAAGTTGCGATATCTATCTCACTGCAATAAGTTTTCTATAACTGCCATCGATGTCTGACGGTCAATCATTACCGTAAAATTGCTAGTTTTATAGTTTATTACTGTGCATTTTACAGTTTTAAATGAAACGCTAATCTTAAAATACCTCGCAAATAAGAAAAATGGCCTTGCCCGACTTTCAAACTAAACAGCTCGTATAATAGGAGATAATTTTCTAAGGACATTTTTTATAAACTTTTTCGCGTTCTTGGAAACTTTCTTTCTAATAAAAATGAAAAAATTGAAGAAGAAAGATCAGACTCAACTACTCTGCGATGAAAGGTCATGGGAGGTTTTTGTAACCACCCACAAACAATTTCCTTATTCGGCAAATTTTGACCCAGTATTGCAATATTATCGTTTTAGCTTACTTTCCCGTTAAAGTTTTAAAAAAAAAAGAAAGAATAAATAATATGGGTTGCTCAATTCATCAAAGAGATATCGCGAAGTACAAAGAAAGCTTAAAAATAAATAAAATAATGAAAAAAGTCAAAAATTAAAAAATTTTTGTTGGAGTTTGGAGGTGGGGAAAAACATGCTCTCTCGGTCTGTTTTCTATCTGTTATCTGTCCGTTAACCAGTCTGTCTATCAGTCTACTTGCTATAGCCACTAGGCGGGTCATACATTCACCAATACAAAAATACATGAATAACTCTTTTCTGTTATTCTCAAAAAAATTTAAGTTCATGACACCCTTGAGAAAAAATGACAGAAAGCTTCGGAAAATATTTTGTTTTTAAACACTCCCCTAAGTTACAGAAAAGGAAAATATTTAAGAAAATAGCAACCCTACTACAACATTTATGCGCTTTTTTTTCCGGTCGGTTTGAATATGGAAGTGAGGGTTTACACTAGATGGCAGCACATCCTTTAGATTCGACTAAATTTGATTGGAGGGTAATCCAATCTTGGTTAAATTGCCCATTTTTATAACAAAAAATAAGTTTTAAATTTAAAAATTAAATTTGATTTTAATAAATTAATGTTTTCTTCATTCAGTTTCACAGTTATGATTTTTTCGTTTTGATTTTTTGAAATGCTTTTTTCCCACTGTAATCTCTATGTTCTATTAAATATAGTGAATTCATGGTAAGGTCTAAAAAAAGTTACAGGCTGTTGTAAATTTTTTCCGAGACTTTATACACACTCAATGTTCTGCGAAAATAGCACGACTTTATCGGAAACTCTGGAAAATTTACGTCGTCTTACATTCAGTATTCACCAAAAAATAAATGATCTACACATATAAAATATGAACATATATACATCAAAAACCTTGAATTATTAGGGGCAACAAAAAAGCGGGGGGAGGGGAGGGTTAAGAAAATAAAACGTTTTCGAAAAAACAGAAAATCCACAAGGTGAGAAGAGATTTATCTATTTCAAAAAAAATATTTTTTCCATCAAAAAGCAAGTCTTATTGTTAGGGCAATAAATTAAGAATGCAAAAGTAGAATGCTTCTATTGGATTTTTTTTTCCTTTTATAATAAAATTACTTAATTGAAGCCACTGTAACAAGGCACAAACTATATGGCGTGTTAAATTCAACACAGCTCAATGGATTGCTTACAAATTTATAGGAGAGACAAATAATCTTCACGAATTAGGCTTTTTAGAATGCTAACTTTTGACAGCAGTTTTCGGCATGGGTTGCGTGCTACAACGTGTCCTCGCATTATAACGTGCGATGTAGTATCCACCCAGAGGCGGACTGGCCGTAGAGGCCACCTGCCCGCGGGCAGGTGCGCCCTCCTGCCTGTGCGCCCTTGCGCCCTCAAAACGTGTGCGCCTTCGTTTTTTTTTTTTTTTTTTTGTTTTTTGTTTTTTTAATTTTAAAGATTTGAAAGCAACCCCTAACAGTTTGAACAGCACCCTCCCCCCCCCCCCCCACTGCCAGTGCGCCTTCAACTTTAGTTAATTGCTTATTTTTTTACTTTTTTCCCGTTTGAAACATGTAAAGTAGTCAATAAGCGTTATCAGAAGGCGGTTCTTATTGTACCCAAGAAGTGATAGGTGGTCTTTAAGGGGGATCTCATCCAAAGTTAGCGCCCTCCGGTCTGTGCGTCTTTGCGCCGTGAACAAAGCCCCCCCCCCCCCTTTTTTTTTAATCTACGTTCGAAGCACGGAAAGCAATCAATAAAAGATAGAAGAAGATGGTTATACTCAACAATGTACCTGTTATAATTAGCTTTTATTTATTGCACCCCAGATGTGATAGGTTGTCGGAAAGGGGGATCTTTGCCAAAAAAAAATACAGCGCCTTCCTGGTTGTACGCCCTTGCGCCCTCGAACCTGTGCTCTTTCGTTTTTTTCCACCTTACTTTCGGAGGGTATGAAACAAGACAGTCCAGTTGGAGGGGGGGGGGGGTCTTAATCCAAAGTGAGCGCCCTCCGGCCTATGTATCATTGCACCCTCGAATCTAGTTGACTTGGGTGCACCCCCCCCCCCCTTTTTTTTAATTCGAAGCGAATGAAACAGTTTATAAAAGTTTGCTGCAGGAGATTATAATTAATAATGTGCTATAATTTACTTTGATTCATTGCCCCCCCCCCACCTGCCCCCAGAGGTGATAGGTAGTCTGGAAGAGGGGAATTTAACAAAAAAAAAAACATCTTCCTCTGGGCTATGCGTCTTTGTGCTTTCGAACCTGTGTTCCTTTTGTGTTTTATTTTTTTAATTTTTTTTATTCGAAGCGCGTGAAGTACTTAATAGAAGTTTCAGAACAAGCTTCAAATGAATAGCGAGAAAAATAAACTTTGGATTCATAGCCCCTCAAAAGGGATAGGTAGTTTGGTCTTAAATCAAAGTGAGCGCTTTTATTTTTATGCGTTTTCCCCTCTCTTTGTGTGTGTGTCAAGTCAAAGTGTCAATCTACCTTGACTGAGGTTACGAATGAATTCATGTGTGGTGATGCTGGTCAGATAAATCGGTTGGCAAAAGATTCTTCAGACAGGTATTTTTATGATGTTAGAAAGCTGCATGAGTAAGCAATTGAATAGTATTGCACTGAAAAACGTGTACTACGACAAAAATGTTTAGTTTTGCCTAAAATAAAATTAAATAATGATTTACAGAATATTGTGTAGTTGATTGACTGGCTCCTCCCTAATTTCACATGAGCATTTTAATATTAAGCGGATCATCAAAACAGCAGTAAGTAAAAATACAGCAGATAATACCCTTAAACCGCTGAATCTATAAATACGCGCACCATAATTCTTTATAAATCGCACAATTTTTCGGAGGTAAACAATAAATTGAAAAAACCAATTTCTGTATTTTAAGCACAACAGCTAATATGTAACCATTTAGTGCAGGATGAAACTCTGTTATGAAGCCCATTTATTTGTGAATAATGGTTAAAATTGTATTTTATTTAACTCTATATACGTGTTCCATGGTGTGCATTTTAACGATCTTATGTTGTATTACAAGATCGATTTTGAGCTAATATTTAGAAAAGTGCCAATTTGAGTCCCAAGTGAATTTTCACTAGTATTTCAATAACTAGTTAAAAAAATAATTTTCTCCAGAAAGAAGATGAGGTTTTGCTTTCATTTCATCTAATAACAGCAAAAAAAAATCTTCAGAAAATATTTTTTTTATATTTCAAAAATCAGATCGTTAATGTGTCCCCAGTAGCAAAGCTTGGCATGTAAACAGGTCATGCGCACTTTATAGCTTCCAAAAAAAAAAAAAAAAACGCACTTGCACAAAAAACGATTCTATTTTTACCCCTTTGTAATTATTTTACTTCATTTTTGTTTTAATCGATTTCTGATTTTCTAGCCGATGCGAAATAAGGGTGTCCCTCAGTTCCGCCGTCAGAGCGGTAACAATAACTTCCGATCTATATTTAGGCTCCCAAAATCATTTCCTGCACCGATACCACGTCATACTGGTAACCTGGTGTGATGTTTTATCGCATCGTAATTAAAAATTTGTATTTCTGCATCTAAAATTACAGGTAAGATTTTTAAAAGTGATTTTATAAAATGTGTGTCATTTAAGTCATCAGATCGGTAACACGCGCTAAAATGAGCAGTTTTTATTATTTTAAAAGTTATTGTATATATATGTATAGTCCTTTATTACAAGTGAAAAAACCACGTATTTGACTTTGGTTTAGCGCGTTCGACGCGGAAATAAAAAAAAAAAAGCTTTGTCATTTTGTCAGATTGGTAACAGTCAGAGCGGTAACATTGGAAAACAGCGAATATGTTACCGAACTTTTAGCCATATATATTGAATATTTTTGTTCTTAAAAAATGAAAAGCAATGAGTTTTAGTACAATTTCTTCATTTGTGGTTTTGCATGACCTGACAATAGAAGTTAGTAAAATAAGAAAAATTGACACTGCAAAAATTAAGTTAATTAATTATTGTTTTATTTATTTATTTTTTTGGTGCTTCAATATCTCATAACTTCGCTGAATAACTAGATAATAAGTAGCATGCTAAATTTGAATTTCTGATCAAGAAATTAAATTTCCTGCAACTAATTAAAGAAAAGCAAGCAGCAGAGTTGTGTGTTGAAAAAGTTGAAGTTGTATGTTGTTTCAAAACAAAACAAATGTTTTATTAGCTTGGATTTGGTAATCTCATAATTGATTTATCTAAAAACCTTATCAATAATTTTTATTTCCAAGAAATGCTTTTTTATAATGAAATTTGATTTTTTAGCTAATACACTGCGATGCAAAAGTTTAGACAAATGGCAAATATGTGAATAAAAAGAAAACTATTCAACGAAATGCTTTCAAATTTCTACTGCAGATACACAATATGGTCCCAAATACGTGTCTGGAGTTCTTAAAACTATAACTGGAATCAAATTTTGGATATTACAAAAGACATTTTTTTACATTGTTGCAAAAGTTTAGACAATAGTCAGATTTTATGCAAATATCCTTTGAAATGTTATTGGTGGAGGAATTGCGGGACTTTATTATTCATTTATAAAGTGCAGAGATTGCTGAATAAATAATCAAAATCTCAAAAGCTCTGTAGTTCTCGTGTAAAGAAGATGAGAAAGTTTGGAAGCCGAAATTTAAAAATGAACCTACTTTATTAATTTTTTGTCTTTTAAATCGGCTCTAGTATGGTAGTACGTTGTTTTTTACTTTGTGGAGAGCAAATTCAGACATGCGTAACGATCAAAAGACCAAGAAAAAATATATTTCTTAAAGATAAAAGAATTGAAAAAACGCCTCGAACTGACGATTTCTCCCTTTATCCTACAAAACTTCAACTTGGGTCAAAAACAGTACGTGACAGCATAAGTAGATGAACAACTGAATCGGAATGCATAAAAAAAACAAAGAATTGTGCTTGAGCCTTTTCGTACAGAGTGTCCCAAATAAGCCAGATTTTATTGGTAAAAGCAGCACAGCATATGATCATTGAATATTTCTCAAGTCCCGCGAAAAGAATCATAATCCATCTAGGCCATCCCAATTTTAATAATTTTTATCAAAGAAAGTACCATTCATTTTGTAGTCACGATGATACGTATGCTGCTTTTCACATTTAAATCCGGCTTATTTGAAACACTCTGTCCCAAAAAGAATCAGGCACAATTCTTTGTTTTTTTTTATGCATTCCGATTCAGTTGTTCATCTACTTATGCTGTCACGTGCTGTTTTTGACCCAAGTTGAAGTTTTGTAGGATTAAGGGGCGAATCGTCAGTCTGAGCCGTTTTTTCAATTCCTTCCTCCTTAAGAAATATAATTTTTCTTGGACTTTTTGATCGATACGCATGTCTGAATTTGCTCTCCACAAAGTAAAAAACAATGTACTACCATACTAGAGCCGTTTTAAAAGACAAAAAAATAATAAAATAGGTTTATTTTCAAATTTCGGGTTCCAAACTTTCTCATCTTCTTTACACGAGAACTAAAGAGCTTTTGAGATTTTGATTATTTATTCAGCAATTTCTACACTTTATAAATGAATAATACAGTCCCGCATTTCCGCCACCAATCACATTTCAAGGGATATTTGCATAAAATCTGACTTTTGTCTAAACTTTCGCAACAATGTAAAAAATTGACTTTTGTAATATCCAAAATTTGATTTCAGTTATTGTTTTAAGAACTCCAGACACGTATTTGGGACCATAGTGTGTACCTGCAGTAGAAATTAGAAAACATTTCGTTGAATAGTTTTCTTTTTATTCAGATATTTGCATTTTGTCTAAACTTTTGCATCGCAGTGTATATATATTTTAATATAACTATCTTAATTCTATGTTAAAAAATGCAAGGAAATGATACCATTTTTAGAGATGTTAATGAATACTGAAAGCATAAACTCAGATATGCAGCTCATATTAACATCAGATCTGTAACACTCATCAGATCTGAAACAGCCTAAAAGTGAGTCCTCTAAGGAGGGGATAAATAACTTCCTTGACCTCCCCCCATTTATTTTCTTGCATTTAGACCCAATTTAGACAGAATCCAATATTAATTTTTTGCTGCAAAAAATTTTTTTAATCAGGAAACTCCAACTTCAAATTGGCACTTTTCAAAATATTGGCTCTTTTAACACAATGAGGAGGGCTCGCAAATTATGAAAATTATTTTTTTTTTCCAACTTCCGAATTCACATGACTTATCTGACTAATGAGAGACAAGTTTGGAAAGTACTAGCTATGGTTTTGGATGGTTAAACTCATAACAGTTAGGTCAGATTCTTAATTCGTTTAAGAATACAGAACCTAGAATTTTTAAAAGCGTTTGAGACAGAAATCACAAATAAGTAATGCAATTTGTGTTAAGCACCAGAGGACAAAGAAATTGTAGCTAAAGAAGTAACTTTAATTTTTTAATGAAAATAAACGCGTTTAAAATAGAGCGAGATGTATTACTGTGAACAGAAAGTTTTTTTTTTTTTTTTTTGGTGCATTGTTTTAAAGGATTTATCTTTTTAGCCTTAAATCAATTTAATACAGATGGTTTTATCTAGATTTTGCTTTTCTTATTATTTACGCTTTATTGGAGACCCTGCATAAGAGTAAGTAAAAAATTTCCGTAAAACATTTCAGAATGTAACACGCTCGTAAAAAATATAACTTTCATTGAGAAATGAGAGGAATAAACGTCGTCATTGTATATTACTAGCTGTTTTCTCAGGCATTGCACGGTCTACCGTGAAAATAAAAGTTTTGCCAAGAGACGCATGTTCACCAATCAGGCTCAAATAAAAGAAAAAATTGTGTACAATTTCACGCCAAAGTGAAGGAATAGCTATTTCAAAATTTAAATTAAGACCTTATCGGATTTTTTTAAACACACCTATCTCCCCCTCCATATGAAATTTCTGAGTAATAAAAAACCTTTGTGACAAATTTGGCAAAGATCCGACGGAAACTTACTGTTATTTCTACAAAAAATCCTACGAAACTCGCTAACAGGCAGTATGACTCAAAATTTAAGTTTAGGCCTCTTTGGATTTTTTTGAGTTCAGATGTTCCAAAAATCTTCAATGTGAATTTCTGAGCAGCAAAGGACTTTTGTACGAAATTTGGTAAAGATCCGGCGCAAACAGTGGATTTGTATAAGAAGCATACACACCCACACCCAAATATTCACACCCATTTATTATGCAGGTTTAACTTATAATTTAACTACGGTATACTCCCAATTATCCGCGCAATTGGGTGGTACGGGTATCACGGATAACGAAAAAAGGCTAAAAATAAGTGATAAAAAGAAGATAAAAATTGTGTTTTTCTTAAAATTAATCGTATTGTATATAAAAAGTGTTGCAAACAATGAAGACAGGAATAGTATTACACATTTGTCTTGGTAAGTTCTGAAGCACATACAATCTATAAAGGAATAGTAGTTGCGATAACGCCCAGGTGAAACAATTTATTCGACAAAGCACTCTTCTGTAACATATATTATACCAAATTTAATTTTGCTGCAAGAAAAAAAAAAGAGACCCTTGCGGATAATTCCCGCAGAAAATGTGTGTGGGGGGGGGGGGGGGTGCTATTTTGAAGTGCACCCTTTGGAGGTTTGGGTTAGCGCCCTCATGGGGGAGCCAGTCCGCCCCTGTATCCACCATCAAAAAGTATCAAACTATGGATTTAAACGATAAAAAAAGATAAACAAATCGCGGATTGAGCTGATTTTGATGTCCCTTTGTTTTGAAAAATGGTTTGAATGCTAAGTGTAAAAAGCACGAGTTTCTCATGAGACATGGAACACTCATTAGAATTTAGTTTTACACGAGATCTTTTTTGTGGTTTGCAATTTTTACTGAAATAATTTCTTTTAAAAATAAATTTTTCATTTCATTTCAAAAAAAATCTTCTACTGGTAATTAAATAGGTTTCGGCATTTGTATTATCGCAAATAATTTTTAACATGTAAAATTTAGTGTTATCAGTTATACTTTTATGTTTAATAATAGATGGCAGCACTAGATAATTTAATGAATCTGTTACTGAGACTTCTTTGGAAAATCGAATAATTCTATAAACATTTTGTTTTTTTTATGCTTGTGTTTTCCTGTGTTCTAAACAGTAATGCAAAGCCCAGCCTTCTCCTTTCCCTTTTTTATCTGAACTCAATCAACTGCTTCTTCATTTCAACCACTTATATTCGGATCTGTGAGCTTCCCTCTGGGTGGCGTATTTATAAACGGGGGAATTGGGCGACGTATCACTCCCCCCTCCCCTCGCCCCCTACCGAGTAATAAATCAGCACAATGACCGACAGGTTTTGAAAAAAACGTCAAATTTTTTAAACAACTTTTTACAAAACTATTACTTTTACTGAGTTGAATTTTGATATCTTGAAATCAAATTATGTTTTTCGCATTGACAGATTGCGATGAATATGTGTGGATGCTTTTGTATAAGCATGTGTGTGTTGGCGAGTGTATGTGTGTGTTTAATGGGCGCCACCACCAGAAGGAGCGGGGAAAGTAGAAGTCTTATGAAGTGGAGCACCGGGACTCGGCACGTTGGCCGACTCCGGGACTTGCTTTAGCCACCATTTTAGGGGGGTGGGCGTGTCTCACTGTAGCGTGTCACATACAGTAGACAGTCACAAGAAAGTAACAAACGAAAACAATTCTTTTTCCTAGTGTTGAAAAAATTCTTTGAATAAATTTTAACATCTGAATTGTGTTTTTGAAATGAGACCTTGCCAATGTCTCCTTCCAGAATTTTCTCCCCAATGCTATACAAATTAATAATGATGAGTGGAATGCTAGAACATTCCATCAAACAAATTAGCACACAGATTTTAAGGTCCTCTCATAAAAGACACTTGAAACGAGATAGAAAGCGTTTTCGTTTACTTTTACGTCCACAAATGCATTTTACGTCCAAGATGCATATAAATAGATAAATAACTGGTCAATCGATAGTAGATATGTAAGTAATAAATATACAGATATGAATAAATGTATGGCTCATGGTAAAAGTGAATTATCTCCTTGTAAATGATTTTATCCTGACCTATTACGGAAGAAGCACTATGCAGACATTTTCTCGCTGAAGGGGGGAAAAAAGTGTTCAGCTACGATATGTTTTTAATATTTAGTTTTTGGTAAAGTGAGTTGTTTCACTTTTATGTTTAACTAGCGGTACCCGCACGGCTTTGCCCGTGGCATAAAATTAAAAGTTCATTTGTAAAATAATTGATATAGCAGAAAAAATGCTATATTTTAGTTATAATTCAACGATAATTCCTTCAAAGTATGATATAAAAATCTGGTATGGACCCCACACTACTTCCTTTTACGTGTAAATTTCTTAGTAGATGACTTAAGTGCTAAAATAGTGCTTGGAGTGATCAAGATAACAATTCAAACATTTATATCCCTAGTTTGCCACGAAACAATGCAAAAAAATGTTTTACAATGATTAATCTCCTAAATATCGCCAATTTTAATATCATTCAGTGGATTTTTCGCAAAATATCGCCAATAGCGCCAAATTGAACCCAAAAAAAATCGCCAAATTTGTCGCCAAATGCTTGGCGACCAAAGGCTTGGCGATATATCGCCAAGTGGTCGCTCCAATTCATCTGCATTGAAATTAACACTGATTTACTCCATAAATGGGGTAAAATACCCCTTGGGACATTCGAATGCAACCCCAAGGGGAGATGCACAAAAATAAGCCAAAAGAGAAAATAAGAACAATTTTGTTGCTCACAGAAACCAACAGAAATCTTACCAAAATTTGAAAGAAGAAGAAAGTTTCCTTTCCTAGCTTTAAAAACAAAACAATACATTTTCCGAAATGAAACACTTTAAAAAGAACGTTGCAATGTCGCAATTTATACGATATTTGGTTAATCTTTGTGCTTTGGGTACCCCTTTCTCGCTAAATGGGCGATAGACGCGCCTACTACTGTTTCCAAACGTTGCCAAAATCAATATTGCTGAAATGCGAAATCTATGAAAATGAAAAAAAAAAAAAATCCGCCAAATCTTTTAATTAAGTCATTAGTATATTGGAAACAGGGTTGCCAGAAAAATACTACGCTCCTTATTTGGGCCGAAAAAATACTACCGTAGTATCGAAAATACTACGTCTGGCAACGCTGGAAAAAGAACGAAACAAAAATAAGTATGAACACGTAACCATGGTAACAACATGAAAAGTTGATTTCCGTTGATAAAATAATTCATTTCATCTCTCTTTTCAAACAAATTTTATTCTCGAGCTGAACCATTTTAGAATCGTTTGGCTTGCTTTACTGAAGGTAAGCCTTGAATTCCGGGATTCTAAAAACAATTGTTACAGCTCTCCTGATGATCGTAGAAACTTCGAAAAAACTTCATTTTGTGCAGAAAACTTCAAGCTTTCGAATGACATAAGACTTGAAAATGTGTATGAAATATTTCTTCCCTATTTTATCGAATTTCCGCTAAGAATTCGAATAGAAAAAGAACAAAATGGAATTTTCGAAAAATCGCTTCGAGGTGCAAAACTACATGCTACAAACTAATTTTGTGCCAAGTGGCATGAAAATCGACCGAACGGTTTTGGCGCTACGCGCGTAAAAGGCAGACAGACAGAAAGAAAGAAAGAAAGAAAGAAAGACAAACCTTCAGCTTTATTATTAGTAGAGATTAAATGTGATATCATATAGCATGCAAATACACATTTTAAAAATATGGTGGTACATCACTTTTACTATGAACGATGCAAATATAGATAAATGGATAGATAGATAGATATCTCTTCTCCACTCTCTACTAATAATAAAGCTGAAGGTGGGTGTGTCTGTCCTTCTTTCTTTCTGTCTGTCTGTCTGTTACGCGCGTAGCGCCAAAACCGTTCGGTCGATTTTCATGCCACTTGGCACAAAATTAGTTTGTAGCATGTAATTTTGCACCTCGAAGCGATTTTTCGAAAATTCCATTTTGTTCTTTTTCTATTCGAATTCTTAGCGGAAATTCGATAAAATAGGGAAGAAATATTTCATACACATTTTCAAGTCTTATGTCATTCGAAAGCTTGAAGTTTTCTGCACAAAATGAAGTTTTTTCGAAGTTTCTACGATCATCAGGAGAGCTGTAACAATTGTTTTTAGAATCCCGGAATTCAAGGATTACCTTCAGTAAAGCAAGCCAAACGATTCTAAAATGGTTCAGCTC
>JAXGGA010023522.1:0-13332 GCA_038373865.1 Uloborus plumipes | reverse complement strand
ATTCGATTTTATAAATGTATGTTTCGCAAGCATGAAGAATACACATACGCACATATGCATTGCGGTACATGTACGAATAATTAAAAGCAAATATTGTTCTACAAACATTGATGATTGCACGATAAACGCATACTATTAAGGTTGACAATACAACTATATATAAATCAACAAAGTATATTGTTGTATTTTTACCGTAAAATATATCAAACAAATTAAACGTTTTAAGTTTTAGATTTAGCTAACGATTTCATTCTTTTTCTACCTCCTTATTATTTTTCTTTTTTTATGGTTTTAGTTTTCCCATAAATTTTGATCGGTTCGTAATATTTTAAAGTAGCAAAACGTGTTTAATTTCACTTTTGTAACATTTTTGTTCTTTGATCTTGGAGCCTAACAAAAGATTCCAAATGGTTTCATATAAAAACGATTTCTGATTAGAAAAACACGAAAAAGACGTTTTGTGTAACAATGGAAAGAAAAAAATATGGCTCGAGGGCTTGGTGAGTTCAGCTGTGTTGACACACGGTTGTGCTTGTATGCTCATTACTTCTATCGATTATTCTTTTCAACTCACTGTTACGCTAGAACAAATATTTCAGTGGATAGTTTTTCGACAAAACTTTTAATTAATTGACCTCAATGATATCAGTTATTAAAAAAAGCTTTAAAACTTAGTTTAAGTTTTAAGACAGTATCTCGAGTTTTTTTTTAAAGATATACTTTGCTACGTTACATTCAACATTTTTATTCTTTTCTAACGTGGTTAGCATGAATTTATTTTGAATTATGTACCTAAAATGCTTTTTGTGCTTATACAGATTTGAAACCAGCAAATATGTAAACAATTTTATTTGGAATAAATTACTCTTATAAATAATATAAAAGGCAATATTTGTGTGTGATTTCCACAAATATTTTAATGCGATACTTAAAAATTATGAACCTGTTGGTTCGAAATTGACTTTTATTGCATTGCTATACGAGTCGTTTAGTATCAAAACCCGTTCAGTGCATTTTTTTACAAAAAATAATTTTACTTAAATAAATACAAGTTTAAAAGCTCATTTACCAATGACTCAAAGGCAGTGAATAAAATACCACTAGACCTCAAAAAAAAAAAAACATGTAGATCCATACTTTCGCTTTTGTAACTATGGATTTTGAGAATGTTCTTACTATGTCTTGATTCTACGACTCGTAACGACTCATACTAAACCACTCATATGTGACACTTTATCTATCCAAAACTTTTGTCATAACTATAGCAAATGCCCCCACAGCTCAAACATAGCATCCTAAGACTGCAATTTCGTCCTTATTGTGGACTCTTCAGTTAGGAATAACCAATGATCGAGCTGGAGGCAAAGATCCTCTTATTGTAGCTAAGATGGCGAACAAACTGGTAGATAAAATGAAATTATCATACCAGCGAGCGTCCGCAAACCATGGTGCGGCTCAACTCGAAATTTGAAGGCAAAAGCTGTGCAATATGCAATGAGTTACCGCCACTAAGCCAGGGCTAAGGCAGAACTGAATCAAATGCATCCACAGCTTTATCATAGCATCCTAAGACTGCAGTTTGGTCCTTATTGTGGACTCCTCAGTTAGGAATAGCCGATGATCGAGCTGGAGGCAAAGATCCTCTTATTGTAGCTAAGATTGCCAACAAACTAGTAGATAAAGTGAATTTATCTCGCCAGCGAGCGTCTGCAAACCATGGCGGTAACTCATTACATATTACCCAGCTTTTGCCTTCAAATTTCGAGCTGAGCAGCACCATGGTTTGCGGACTCTCTCTGGTAGGTTACATTCACTTTATCTACCAGTTTGTTGGCAATCTTAGCTACAATAAGAGGATTTTTGCCTCCAGCTCGATCATTGGCTATTAGTAACTGAGGAGTCCACAATAAGGACAAAACTGCAGTCTTAGGATGCTATGATCGAGCTGTGGATGCATTTGATTCAGTTCTGCCTTAGCCCTGGTTTATGGTTATAACTCATTGCAAACATAACTATAGCTTTCATTTCTTAAGTATGTACAAGTTGCACTTATATTTTGTGCTACAAATCATTTCATCACCTTAAAATAGTAATCTTTAAACCAGTAAACCCTTTTAATACAATCGGCTAAACTAATTGTATTGGGAACATTGAATTAGTTTAAATTCGTAAAATAGGCATGCATAAGTATAATACGTATTATATACCTACAGAAAACTTTAACATACACTTTCATTTATTAATTTGAATTAAGTATTAAAATCAGGGTTGTATTTAAGGGTTGTGTTAAGGTGTTCATACCATATCCGAAAATTTTCAAAACAAATCCAAGAAATGCTTTTAGTAAAAATATTTTGGCGCAAAAAGTATTATTTCAAGTTAATTTTTATCTGTTTAACTTTTCTTCCGATTTCATTTGAAAAATGGAATCAGTATTATTGAAAATTTGTACAGACTCAGTACTTTATCCCCCGTATTTGTTTTAATTGTAATTGCGAACATCATTTCCCATCAAACAAACGCAGCATTTTTCTTCAGATTTTAAATGCCAGACGCAAACAAAAGCATCAAAATTCTTAAAAAGCAAGAAATATTGCATTAACTACGCGTATATGAGTACTTTATTCCCCGTATTTATTTTAATTTTAATTGCGAACATCATTTCCCATCAAACAAACGCAGCATTTTTCTTCAGATTTTAAATGCCAGACGCTAACAAAAGCATCAAAATTCTTAAAAAGTAAGAAATATTGCATTAGTTACGCGTATTTAAGTACACTCATCTATTATTTTTCGTTTATGAAAAAACATCGAATATTTCACAAGTTTGGTCGTGATATTTTTTTCTTTGTTTATTAGTTACGTTATACTTCACATTTGCTCATATTAGTCTCCTCACAATAACATCCCATCATGTAAATAGCCTATTGCAAAAATTATCAATATGCGAATGAAATCAAATTTTGATATAACTTTGATATACCCCCCCCCCCCAAAAAAAAAAAATACGTGCCAAATCTGGCACTCCCTACGGAATTTTTAGGGTTGTTTTGGTGTTGCCAATTTAGGTTTTTTCAGCTTTTAGGCTTTTGCTGTTGCCAAATTTAGTATTTTACTCTGGTCTTTTAGGTTATTTTACTCTGAAGATCTTAAATCATATTGCTGTAACTGTTAGTAACCATTTAAAAATGGATATAACATCTTGATTTTCAGTAAATATTCTTTAAAAATATCACAAAAACGCAGCAGAAACAAATTATGTGTGAATTTTGGTACAAAATTTAAAAAAAAAAGGAAAAAAAAAAACAGTTATTATTTTTTGTACAGCATTTTACAACTTTTGAGCCAGTTGAGATAAAAAAGAGTAAATTACTATTTTAATAAATTCCTGCTTCTTCAACTTTCATCAATGCTACTTTATGATTTTTTAAAATAAAATACATCACAATTTTTTAATTCCGTGTAAATAAATATCATCATTAACCCCCATAAATAAAGTGATGGAAAGAATAAGTTCCTTGACATTAAATATCATTCCCAATGCTTTTTGTTCTTTGGATACCAAAGATAAATAATTCGCGGTACGTCTATAGCATACTTTGCTTCTCACATTATCTGTCACATACAAGTGGGAGATGCAACGTTATTGCTGAATTATTTTGGGTAACAACAACAGCAGATGAAACATTTCATTTTCAGGTATCATTAATTGATAATACTCTTATATATTCGAACCAATTATATTGCAGTAGCCTCTCGTTATATCGCTCTTTTCTTTTGTCCCCCCCCCCCCAAAAAAAAACTTTTACTTCGAAACCATTTTTGAGAAAATATGTAAGGTGCTCAGAAAAGGTCTCTTTCTTATTTATTTTGTAGCAAAAAAAAAAAAAACACAGTATAGGCCAATTACAAATTTGCGTGGAAGAACGATCGGCCGATGATACAGCAGCAGCATGTTTTCCTGATGAATTGAATAGAAAAATTGTTGTGTTAGACTTGGTAGATGAGCAAATCTATAATGCTGATGAAGCTGTTCTCTACTGGAAAATGCTTCCAGATAAAACTTAAGATTTCAAGGCGAATAAATAAATTTTTATGTATGTGTACGTATAATTTACTTGCATGCTGGATAGAAAACTATTTTTAATGACTTCGGTTATATCGCGCTTTTTTCTTGTCCCCCGAAAAGTGCGTTATAACGAGGGGTTACTGTATAAGAAAGATGAATGTAAGCATTTCTTTGCGGTAATTTAGATTTTGCTGTTACTGTTATTTTGACAATATCTTTTCATTACAAATTTTAAAGTTGAACTTGTAAGCAACCGTTCCAAAATAAAATTTACAATTATCAAAAGCAGACAAACAAAATTTTTGAGAATTAATGAATCATATATGTTGATCAAATTGACTCATTTTTAAAATATTAGTTAGAAGTTAAAATAGAATGTGTGTGTTTATACTGATCTCAGAGATTTTATTTTACTCAAAAGTATATCTCTTCCTAATCTATCTTACTTTAATCTATCTGAAGGCAGTTCGTGAGTATACTTTATCATTTCCCACTTACAATTCTACTATGTGCTTTCTTTCCAAGATAAAACACTGCCCCCTCTAAAAATGTAAGCATCTGCGGATCATCTTAAAAAAATAAATAAATAAAAATACAAGTAACTGAAAACCTTTTCGTTAGTTTTAACTACGAAAGAATTAAAATTTTTCATTTGAATTACTATTCATTAATTCAGTAAATGCTACACATTTCAACTATCCAGTCAAAGATTCACTTAACGTTTACAATGCTGGTATTAAGTGGAGCACCAATAATCATCTGCCAAGTACATAATAAGCATTTGTTTGAACTTAAAAAGTTTTTCATTTCAAATCCCTACCTTTGATATTTCCTTAAAGGCCTTTAAGTAAAAGCCATAGAGTTAAAAATCTATTTTTAAGAAACACATAATGGTTTTCAAATGCACGAAACGCATAAGCCTAGACAACATTGCTCCGGTACTGAAACACAACCTTAAAAATTGCCTTAGTTAAAAAAAATAATACTTCAGGAATAAAGAGTGAAAAACATGAGAACTATCCTCAGAAGTCTGGCACGCTTTCTCTCATCACCTCACATAAACGTTTTGGATATTATTTTGTAGAACGAATTAATCCATCACTTTGGGAAGTCCATGGATTATGATTTCCACTCTGTGGTTCGACTTAAACACGTCTCTTCGCAACGAAAATAAGACACTTTTTTTTTAAACTTACCATAAAATAACCCGTTTCATTTCAAAAGAACATATTCACCTTTTTGCTTTTTTTTTTTCATAAAAAAAATCCAGAAACAAAACATAATGAAAACTTTTGCTTGTAAAACTGTTTTTGCAACGCTACATTATTATGCTGCAATCAAATACCACGTGCCATCCATCCGTCTTTTCTTCAAGTAAAAAAAAAAACAAAAGAAAAATCTGAGGAATCTACTTTGATGCGAGACATACCAGAGAACAAACGTATTTCAGAAATTTATCATCTTAGGGATTTTATTAATCACTCACATTCGTGAAAAATTGTGTTGAGTCTATTTGGCGACTGGTTTTGAAGAAAACATATTTGAAGTGTCGTTTTTGTGCGAAAACACATTTATTTATTTCACAATCATTGCAATTTGTTGGTTTATAAATCTGGAGTTAGTGTTCTAGAATGCAATAATACTACGTAACAGTAACGTATAACTCGTGATTTGTTGCAATTTATTTAGTCTGGTAATGTATAAACGTTTACAGTATGCTTCACAACTAGCTTTTATTACTTCAAGATAAATGAATATGAGACACATCCTTCTGGGAATTAAATAAACTTATCTTGATGTACACTTCAAGGACACAGAAAATATATTTTATTTTTTACTTGTTAAATGATTCAACATTCTTCATAATACATCATTACATCGTCTAGAGACGTAAAGAACATATTTAAAGAATTTTAATGAAAAAAAACAACGTAAATAAAAAATTCTTTATATTTTCTTACATAGTCTAGTATAAATATGTAGTTCTCTGTTTTTCCTCAATTTTAATTCACAAAAAACTTAATTTACTTACATCTTTGGGCGGGAAAAAAAGTAGTTGTTTTTTTTTTTTTTTTTTTTTTTTTTTACAACGATTAAAGGAGATTTTTTACTCGATTAAAGGAGAATGATGTAGCCATGCATGAGTCTTTTTATAGACTCTATATTTTTCATAAGAACGAAATATGTTCCCATTAATGCCATATTTCAAATGTGTTTATCCAGAAAAAACTTGTGCTTGTTTGAAAACTTTCAAAATATTGCGAAACTTTTACGAGCATTAAAAGCAAAGCAAGCTATATTTTTTACAAAATCATCCAATTTTTGATGTGAAATTGCCTCAGGGATCGAATTTGTTTACATTTACTTAGTGTAAATCGTGGAACAAGAGCAAATAAAAAGTATGCTTCAGGCAAAATTCTATCACGTGGCGAAAAAAATCATCTGTGTAAATCTCTGTCAGATATGTCTTTGAACATTTCGAAAGAAATTTATCAGGAGTCAATTTCGATCAATGCATGTTTTTGCTAAGACTTCCGTGAATTCCCAAAATAACATATTTTATATATTATATATCGAATAGATTTTGTAGTGTATTGCTGCGTTTTTGAAGGCTTCACTTACCTTTGGTCTTTATATATATATATATATATATATATATATATATATATATATATATATATATATATATATATATATATATATATATATATATATATATATATATATATATATACACTGCGATTCAAAAGTTTAGACAAAATGCAAATATGTGAATAAAAAGAAAACTATTCAACGAAATGCTTTCAAATTTCTACTGCGGGTACACAATATGGTCCCAAATACGTGTCTGGAGTTCTTATAACTATAACTGGAATCAAATTTTGGATATTACAGAAGATAGTTTTTTACATTGTTACAAAAGTTAAGACAATAGTCAGATTTTATGCAAATATCCCTCGAAATGTGATTGGTGGAGGAAATGCGGGACTGTATTATTCATTTATAAAGTGCAGAGATTGCTGAACAAATAATCAAAATCTCAAAACCTCTTTAGTTCTCGTGTAAAGAAGATGAGAAAGTTTTGAAGCCGAAATTTGAAAATGAACCTACTTTATTAATTTTTTGTCTTTTAAATCGGCTCTAGTATGGTAGTACATTGTTTTTTACTTTGTGGAGAGCAAATTCAGACATGCGTATCGATCAAAAAGTCCAAGAAAAATGATATTTCTTAAGGATGAAGGAATTGAAAAAACGGCTCAGACTGACGATTCGCCCCTTAATCCTACAAAACTTCAACTTGGGTCAAAAACAGCACGTGGCAGCATAAGTAGATGAACATCTGAATCGGAATGCATAAAAAAAACAAAGAATTGTGCCTGAGCCTTTTAGGACAGAGTGTCCCAAATAAGCCAGATTTTATTGATAAAAGCAGCACAGCATATGATCATTGGATATTTCTCAAGTCCCGCGAAAAGAATTATAATCCATCTAGGCCATCCCAATTTTAATAATTTTTATCAAAGAAAGTACCATTCATTTTTTAGTCACGATGATACATATGCTGCTTTTCACATTAAAATCTAACTTATTTGGGACACTCTGTCCTAAAAGGCTCAGGCACAATTCGTTGTTTTTTTTATGCATTCCGATTCAGATGTTCATCTACTTATGCTGTCACGTGCTGTTTTTGACCCAAGTTGAAGTTTTGTAGGATTAAGGGGCAAATCGTCAGTCTGAGCCGTTTTTTCAATTCCTTCATCTTTAAGAAATATCATTTTTCTTGGCCTTTTTGATCGATACGCATGTCTGAATTTGCTCTCCACAAAGTAAAAAACAATGTACTACCATACTAGAGCCGATTTAAAAGACAAAAAATTAATAAAGTAGGTTTATTTTCAAATTTCGGCTTCAAAACTTTCTCATCTTCTTTACACGAGAACTAAAGAGCTTTTGAGATTTTGATTATTTGTTCAGCAATCTCTGCACTTTATAAATGAATAATACAGTCCCGCATTTCCTCCACCAATCACATTTCGAGGGATATTTGCATAAAATCTGACTATTGTCTAAACTTTTGCAACAATGTAAAAAACTATCTTCTGTAATATCCAAAATTTGATTCCAGTTATAGTTATAAGAACTCCAGACACGTATTTGGGACCATATTGTGTACCCGCAGTAGAAATTTGAAAGCATTTCGTTGAATAGTTTTCTTTTTATTCACATATTCGCATTTTGTCTAAACTTTTGAATCGCAGTGTATATATATATATATATATATATATATATATATATATATATATATATATATATATATATATATATATATAATATATATATATATATATATATATATATATATATATATATATATACAGGGTGTCCACTCCAATCGTGGACCAATAGCTAATTTCTAAACCGTTAGAGATAAGTATATAGTTTATTTAGGAAAAAATCTCAAAATTATGAAAGAAATTTTGGGTCTATTCAATGTTTTTCAAAAAATCAAATTTTGAAAGAGTTACGAAATTTAAATTTTTATACAGCCCCCCAGTCCTATCAATCATATTTAGTAAAACATTCTTGACACTGTAACGTTTAAAACTAAAAAAAAATCACTCTTCTACCACAAAAACTGACCAAGTTATGACGTTTTGAAAAATCAAGATTTTGCATTGTTTCATGACGTCATCGAGAGATCGCTTAAGGGACCGTATGCGAAATCCTTCAAAATCTTGATTTTTCAAAACGTCATAACTCGGTCAATTTTTGTGGTAGAAGAGTGATTTTTTTTTAGTTTTAAACGTTACAGTGTCAAAAATGTTTTACTAAATATGATTGATAGGACTGGGGGGCTGTATAAAAATTTAAATTTCGTAACTCTTTCAAAATTTGATTTTTTGAAAAACATTGAATAGACCCAAAATTCCTTTCGTAATTTGGAGATTTTTTCCTAAATAAACTATATGCTTATCTCTAACGGTTTAGAAATTAGCTATTGGTCCACGATTGGAGTGGACACCCTGTATATATATATATATAAAGAAAAACCTGATATAATTGAAGTATTTCGCCTTGCCTTTTTTTTCTTTTGTGTAAAACAACTTCCTTACGTTTAGATATGAGAAAATTAAACTGTTTTTTCTCTTTAATCGTCGCTCGTAGATTAGTTTTTTTTAACATTTTATTAACTGTACAAAATGATAATTATAAAAGCTGCTGAAAGCTGCTAAAGCTTTTCAGAATTAAGCATATTTGCTCGCCTTCTCTCCAGTATTGTGAATAAGCACATTTTAATTTTAAGGTTTTAAGCAAAAATTTAGTTGTGAAAATCTCAAAACATGTTTAACATAGAAGGTAGGTAGCCTAAAACTTACTAAAGTCTAAGTGGACCAATCCCTGTTCGTCCATTTTAAGAAGTAGGAAAAGAGATCTAAAATTTACCGATATAAAAAAAATACGAGAGCATTTTTAAAATATTATTTAACATAACTAAAACCCTGCTACAGAAGCTTTCAGCTGGTTCTAAATATATACATCATATGTACTTTAACCCAGTAATGTCTAGCGTCTATTTTTAGGGATGGTCCAAAAATTGGTCTGAATTTCCCCAAAATTAACATTTCAACCAAATAATAGTGTTCAGTTAGTACCTTGGTATTGTTTCAATTCGTAAGAAACAAATTGTAGCACATAAACATTCTAAAATGTGTTCTGCAGCAGTTTTAATATGATCTTTATCAAAAATGACATCGTTCACAATCGCAAGAAAAAAAAAACAGTTTTCAATGTTATTCCCAGCTTCCCAGTTTATGTGAGTTGCTGATTTTATTTCTTCTTATAAAATGTCTTTTTAGACATTATATCGGATGTATAAAAAATTTAGTAAAAAAAGTACAGTGAACTCTCACTTATGTGCCGGCCCAGGGGACCAACAGAAAAAGGCGCATAAGTGAGGAAGACGCATAAGTGAAAAATCTCATTCAAACGACTAAAACGCAGCAGTAACTATAGGGCAATTCCATATTAGTGCATTGGGTCCCTGTTTTGGCCCTCAGCTTTCCAATGTGTAGCATGTGTTTATGCATGCACATATTTTTCTTCCGTATCTAAGAAAGGTTTTCATTCCAGTAAAATAATTTTTTTAAATATTTAATGAGTAACCGCAGAATGACAGAAAAGGTGCCTAGAAAAATTGAAGCAAGAAGGGAAATACATTGCATGTAAAAAGAAACATTGTCTCTGGATGAAAGAATGCCTAACGAGAAAAGTCGAAAAGCTAAGGATATTCTCTCTGGCAATTCATTTATGAGCTGAAAAATAAGTATAGCATACCTAAATAGCAATCTGTTCAATTTTAAAATAATCCCTCATAAATATGTTCTTTTGCCGACAAAATTCAGAAATTTTTTTTTTCAAGTTCATACAAATAAGAAAAGGGAGTGTCAGTGGCTGAATTAATTTGCAAATATTCCCGAATAGTATTCAATATCTGCTAAGGTTGTCCCTAAATAAACCGACCCCTTTCATTCAAGGAGCTAAGAAAAGGTATGAATTCTTTCTGCCCCCCCCCCTCTGCATGCACGATTCTCAAAGGGGGTGTTACTTGATTTAGATACCACAGACTCCGAAAGGTAATTCATGCTGAAAGAATACCTTTGGAGAGCAATAAATGCTAACGCTTAGAGAGGAAAATGAAAAAAAAAATGTTCATTTTTTAAAAGAGAAAATTTAATATTTTTTTTATATGGTAAGAAAATTTCAGCTCATAAGTGAAACATTAAACTTTAGAGCGACGCATAAACGAGTAAGACTATCTTTATTTTACTGTATAATGAGTCGGGACCACTGAAAATTGCCGTATAAGTGAAAAAGGCGCATAAGTGAGGCGGTGCATAAGTGAGTTCACTGTATGTACCCTCTGGGGTCTATCGAAACTTTTAAGGAATGATTTTTCTTTCCATAATAAACACGTTATTTTTTACATATTTTTTTATTATTTTTCCTGTCCATTAAACACTGTTTGTAACCAGTATGCAAAATATCTTTGGAAAAAAAATGTCAGGCATTAATGGGTTAATTTAATTTCCAGCTGACACATTCATGTACAGCAGGCAAGGTGGAACTTTGATTCACGCTACCTGATCTATTGAAAAGTATGAAAACTCACCAGTAGAGCATATAAGGATGAATATTAGGAAAAGTGCATTTTTCTCATACGCAGAAAATGAAATGAATAGGATACCTTAAATACACATTAGTAACTTATTTTGTTAAACATTAGAGACAAGGTCAAGGTGAGCATTTAATCTCAATTTAAAAGGAAGATTTTGCTCAAGATCTGATGCGAATGTTACAGATCTAGTTAATATTACAAATACCATGTCTTATATGTAGTGCACATTAATCATGATGCACAACTAAGCCTCAAATCAATAACTCAAAACGTTGCTCATGTGCTAAAAATGTTAAAGAAAAATCATTATTTTTGAGCCAAGATAATATTGAGTCAGAAAATTAAAAAACTTCGCGCTTCTTTGTGCAGATATTTTTTTCTTTCAAAATATTTATGACATGTTAAGATCTTAACTGTATGTCAACACCGGAAATATAGCTTCTTTTGAAATGTCGAGAACGCATGGACCCAACAAACTAATATTTACCCTGGATATCGAAATACTTAAACGAATCCTTAATCCTTCGGGTTGTTTTCCAACACGTATTATTTTCTGATATCGACTGCAAGTTTTATTTGGATACTGCAAAAAGGAAAATTTGCCAAACCGCATAGCTTTTTTCTTTTTTTTAAATGCAATAACATAACTGCATACTTTAAAAAAATAGTTAATAAGTTTTTCCTTTTGACTTTCTTTTTTTTTTTTTTTTGCATTCAAAGAAACGTAAAAATAAAACTATTCCGTGACTTCCATCATTTATCTATCTGTTGTTTTCACAATGCTGTCCAGCAATTTGCCATTGGAATCGACCTTTGCTTTTTGAAAAGAATAGTTTTAAATGGTAATTTGAAGCCATTTGAAAGTCTAAACTTCAATTTTCTAACTAGTAATTAGCTAGAAAAGTATTGAACTTTTCATATTGTCAGTGAAACCAATAAAATGTCACATAAAATATTGATTTTTAAGTAGAACGCGATCAAATTTTGCAATTAAACTAATGACTCTTTTAAATTATACCGAAACTAAAAAAAAATAAAATCCTTGAAACAACAGCTTGAAAAATGAGTTTGGTGCGTTTGTGTTTATAACTATGCTATTAATAACCTGCTGTGTTATTACAATCCTCTGTACTATTATCATTTAAATGAATGTTAGAAATAAACACTATTGAATAATGCCTATTCATTAGGTGTCTTAATCTCTTCTTAATGTTATGACTTTTTCAGAGCTACTTTAGTTGCATGTATTTCACTGCTTGTTCACTAAGTCAAAAATCACTGTTATAGAATAATTTTTTAACGTTTTTTTGCAATGTTTTTACTTTCATTTTAATTATTCGATGTAATATTGGTGTTCTATAGAATCAAAGTGTCTTTTTTTATCAATTAGTGGTTATTTCCTTTTAATTTTCTCTCATGTGTGGTAGAATTTCACTCATGAAACCAAGTTAGGGTAGGAGCCTAAGTCATAGGCCTTTTTTAAGTACAGTCAAATTGGTTGTTCTAGTCATATACATACAAATTCATTTGTATTTCAAAACGTGGGATTGAATGAAAGTATTCAGACGAGCCAGATGAATACGTAGAAGATCTAATTTGTAGACGGAACAATAGTCTAATTGGGAGGATGTTCTATGAATAATGATAAAAAGTATAAATTACAAATATTTTGGGAATATTAATTTGTTAAAATAAGTAGAATTTCTTAATACTAGTATTACAACATGTAGGATCGTTTGTAGTACAGTATATCGTTACAGTATCGTACAGTAGATCGTTATATCGCGCTTTTCGGGGGACAAGAAAAAAGCGCGATATATCTGAAAACGCGATATAACCGAGGTCATTAAAAATAGTTTTCTATCCAGCATGCAAGTCATACATGCATAAAAAATTAATTTGTTCGAACATTAGATTTTTTTCTTTCAGTCAAAAGTAACAAAAAAAAAAAAAAAAAGAATACCTTACCGCAGTTGTTGTTACAATGTGCAGGTCTTAAAAAATATGTATACAGACATAAAATTGCAAATCCTAATTCGTTCAACCAAGAACAAATCTTTTCTACACTAAAAGGCAGCAGAGAAGG
>JAXGGA010023521.1:0-13333 GCA_038373865.1 Uloborus plumipes | reverse complement strand
GGGGGAAAGTGATTGTGTTGGTGGCATCTTCTCTAATTCAGCAATTTTCTTTTGAAATAACATGAACCGAACAGAGCCAACATCTGATTTAGAACAGTTTGGCAGGTAAATTTTGCAAACAAACTGTTCTAATGCACCAAAAATATCTTCAGATGGTGTAAAATTAATTCCTAAATTTGCAAAAGCTTGCAAAATATTGTAACGAGTCCGTAGCACCTTCAACTTTCTTTAAATGAGCATTCCAATCTTGAGGAAGTAACTATTAATTTATTTACAGTATGTACACTATTTACAATAGGATCAGGAAACAATTGCTAAACATCCAGCAATTAGGTAGCAAACAGTACACTGTACTCTCAACAGTAACTCAGCACCACGTATCTAACGTGAACAGTAATTAAGCAATTACAAAAGCAAAACAACCATTCGCCCAAGCGAATGAAAACGAGCATCTCAGAAATCCAAACTGAGAAAAACTAACTGGGTCATTCCATGTCAAGTGATCCAACGTTTTTTACCTTACATTTTTGTATTTCTTTCACATTTGGCTCATCAATTGTACCTCTTGAGGTAATCAAAAGTCTCAGTTTTTGGATTTTTATCTCTATTATTTTTTCATTTATGAGACTTTGAACTTTGGAAAAACCCTCGTTTTTCCATGGATAAGGGTACATAAAAGGGTCCATAACTCGGCACCAAATATAGATAAAATGATTTGGTAAATAGCATTTTAAAGTACGTTAGTTGCCGCTTAATCTGATATGCAACATGACTAATTTGGTAAAAATTTTCTTTTTCAAAAAATGAAATTTAAATTTCAAATTTAAATTTCTCGAAAAACATGTAATGAATTTTTTTGAAAAAATTCTCAAAAATTTTTGTGTATTTCATCTATGTTTGTACAAATTTTTAGATTGGGATCTCAATGGGATCATATTTTTTTGAATTTTTGAATAAAACTGTATAGGAAAAAAATGATATTTTTTAGATTCTATTTACTTAAATACTAAGTTATCTTGCTTGTGATGGTCTAAAAAGTAGTGAAAAAACATAAATATGTTTAAAGTGAGCTAGCATGAGCTTATAGATTTGTCAGGTTCAACCCCCTCCCCCTTCCTCCCCCGCACAACCACTCTTTTTTAATTCAAAACTGTTCAAAATGTTAAAAAAAAAAAAAAAAACTCTTTGATACAAAATGAATAGTAAACTTTTTTTAAGTTGGTAAATGAGTTTCCGTATAACTAGACGAAGTATCCCCCTCCTCCACCCAAATATACCATTAACGCTGTACTATTATGACGTCCAAGGGCGGATCCAGCTTCTGGTTAAGGAGGGGGTCATTTTCGGAAAGGGGGAGGGGTCAAAGTACAATTTTTATGCAAATTGGGGGGTTTGACAAGTTTTTCGTAATATAAGTACCAAAAATGCAATTTTAACAAAATTTTGTCGGTTAAGGGGGGGGGTCATGACCCCCATGACCCCCTCCTCTGGATCCGCTCCTGATGACGTCTAACCTGGGGATTGAATTGACTATTATTTTTACTCTAGGTAAGTGCGCTAGCATTAACTTGTAGATTGGTCAGCTCCCCCTCCCTTCCATCTGACCCAACCATTTTCCCCCCAAACTGTTTAAAATGCTAAAAAAAGCTTCTTTCATACAAAATGAGCAGTAAACTTGTTTAAAGTTGATAAATGGGCTTCCTTATAACAAGGCAAAGTACAACCCTTCCCCCACCCAAATATACCATTAACGCTATACTAATATGACGTCTCACCTGGGGATTGGTTTGAGGATTATTTTCCCCCTAGGTATATATTGTTTTTCAGACGAAGTGTTTCGTTTTCAATCCGAACTTCACAAAGTGTACTTCATTCAAACTCTGAATTTAAACTTATGGTTCATTTCATCCCCTCCCCCAGAACCAGATCTTCAATTTTGAAGGGAGGGAATAAATGGGTCGCCCCAAGATCATAGCAAACAGCAAAATAGCACCTGTTTCCCCTTGTTCTCATAATGTTTTCCCATTATTTTTACACAAAACTGAAAAGAAATTAAAGTGTCGCGTTATATGTCAGTCCCCATCGCTGCCTTTCCTTTCTCTTATTGGACAAAACTCATGAGCTAATAGGAAAGAGTAACAAACAGAATAAACTGAAACACTACTAGACATCAGTAGAGACTAAGGCTTTGAAATGAGGCTAGACGGGATGATAAAAAAAATAAAAGTTTGGAGTGGAAAGGTAGGGTAAGGCGGGGGGGGGGAGCAATCTGTAAAGAAGTTGGACAATATGTGAGGTTGTTCTCAAAAAAGCAGTGTTTGTTTAATATATATATATATATATATATATATATATATATATATCTTGCTACATTACTTTCCTTTACAACAAAATGAAAAAGAACACAAACGATTAAAAAAATTAAATAACAGCTGCACACTAGATAATGTGGAAAGATAGTTATGGGGACACAGACATATGGTCTGATATTTTGATTTATTTTCAGTTTTGTGCGAAAAGAATAGAAAAAACGATGAGAACAAGGCGAAACAGCTATTTTGCTGTTTGCTATGATAATGGGGCGACCCATTTATTTCCTCCCTTCAAAATTGAAGATTGGTGCTGGGGTAGAAGATGAAATGAATCATAAAGTTAAATTTCAGAAATTGAATGGAAGTACACTTTGAAGTTCGGATCGAAAAGAAACACTTCGTCTGAAAAACAATATGTATACCTAGGGTGAAAATAATCCTCAACTCAGTCCCCAGGTTAGACGTCATATTAGTATAGTGTGAATGGTATATTTGGGTGGGGAGGGGGATACTTCGTCTAGTTATAAGGAAACCCATTTCCCCACTTTAAATAAGTTTACTATTCATTTTGTATCGAAGAGTTTTTGTTTCTTTTAAAACATTTTGAACAGTTTTGAATTAAAAAAGAGTGGTTGTGCTGGGAAGAAAGGGGTAGGGGGGTGAACCTGACAAATCTATAAGCTCATGCCAGCTCACTTTAAACATATTCATGGTTGTTTACTACTTTTTAGACCATCACGAGCAAGAGAACTTAGTATTTAAATAAATAGAATCTAAAAAATATCATTTTTTTCCTATACAGTTTTATTCAAAAATTCAAAAAAATATGATCCCATTGAGATACCAATCTAAAAATTTGTACAAACAGAGATGAAATACACAAGAATTTTTGAGAATTTTTTCAAAAAAATTCATTATATGTTTTTCGAGAAATTTAAATTTGAAATTTAAATTTCATTTTTTGAAAAAGAAAATTTTTATCAAATTCGTCATGTTGCATATCCGATTAAGCGGCAACTAACGTACTTTAAAATGCCATTTACCAAATCGTTCTATCTATATTTGGTGCCGAGTTATGGTTCCTTTTATGTACCCTTATCCATGGAGTTCAAAGTCTCATAAATGAAAAAATAATAGAGATAAAAATCAAAAAATTGAGACTTTTGATTACCTCAAGGGGTACAATTGATGAGCCAAATGTGAAAGAAATACAAAAGTGTAAGGTAAAATTTTTCTCAGATTTTGGATCACTTGACATGGAATGACCCAACTGACTGTGTTCAAGGCCAGCTATTTATACTCGAGAACGAAATCGACAACATTCTAGCAAAATCTGGAGTATTCTGTTCATTCATAACTTGAACAATCCATTCATGAAACTTCTAGTAATAAAAAGAAAAATCACTCCGAGCGAAAAATTTCTTCATGCTTGTTAAAGCTAGGGCAAGTATAAAAACTACAAAGTGTTACAGGGCCGGTATACAAGTGATATCTTCAGATACTTTTGCAACATGTAGCCAGATAAAACCAAAACTAGTGAAAATGAAGCAAGGCAGGAAAAACAACAACTATTTCAAAGATTTGTAACAATATTTTTATCAGACTGCTGCAAGGCTTTACCTTTTCCAGCAAACGTCTGAAAACATAGGGGTCTAACGCCCCCTACGCCTTAGGGCCCCTAAGAAAACTGTTTCCGATTGCAGGTATGGAATCTCGGAGAAGTACGAGGAGTGGTACTTATAAGCTTCAGTATGATTCCAGCCAGTTAGGATTCATAATGCTATATTAATATAAGCGGGACTTCTGCGTCCCGTCGGTCATAAAGGGGGCTAAACGAACATTGTCAGTTCCAAGAATTGGTATTGGATTGAGCGGGGAATTTGATCGAGCGGGAAAAATTACCTCAAACGATTTGGCAACATTTGTCTTGAAATGTAATTATAGTAAATTAATAGCTGTAAAAAGGAAGTAAGTAAACTGGTAAAAAGTTTTTGAAATAAGCCAAATAAACAACAAAATAATTAAGGTTTAATGTTTTAAGAACGCATGAAAACTATGCAGAATAACTGGCAACTCGAGTCCTAAACTCTTTGCCTTTGCAACTTTTTTTCAGTAGGTCATTTGTTGAAAAAGTTTATTTTAGAGGATTGTTTTGTATGTTCAAGAAGTAACTTTCTAAATTAAGTATTTCGCTAGATATACTTAATTCTGTGAATTTTTGTCTCTTAATTACCTCTGTTGTGGAAATAGGGTTGGTTTCTCATCTTTCTCTATATTCTCTCATAAAACTAACTGTCGTAACTGAAGCCAGTTCTAACTGTTATGGAAGGTTTATTTGCCTTAAATGAAACCTGTTGCAACAAGAAATAACTTTCTAAATCAAGTAGATCGCTAAATACAGCTCTGTGCTGGTTGGAAGTTAAATAGGCGGTTTATTATCTTTCTCTATATTCTTTCATAATACTAATTGTCGTAGTCGGAGCAAAGTCTAACTGCTATGGAAGGTTTATTTGTCTTAAATGAAATCTCTTGCTATAAGAAATAACATCCTTAACCAAACATATCACTAGATACAGTACTGTGTCGGTTGGAAGTTTATAGGTTGGTTTTTCATCTTCTATATTCTCTCATAAAATAAACTGTCGTAATCGGAGCATGTTCTAACTCCTATGGAAGGTTTATTTGCCTTAAATGAAACCTGTTGCTATAAGAAATAACTTTCTAAACCAAACGGATCACTAGATACCGTACTGTGTTGGCTGGGAGTTACAGTAAAAACCAACAGCATAATACTGGCAGTAGAGGTTTCAGTTTAAAATTGTAAAATGCACGGGGTGTGCGGTCAAAATGTCGTCATCGAAATGTCGCGGGTCAAAATATATGCAATAGTTTTTACACAAAAAAATTAAACTTATAAATTCGCTGTGAAGGCTTTCCCCCCCCCCCTTTTGCTGAAACGGAACACCGTTAATTCACTTCGCAGCTGGCATCTTTCTTCTGAAATATTTTCTTTAAGAGTAGGTTGGGGACGTTTGAAATCTAATTAGGTACGCATTTGAGAACATATTGGGAAACACACCAGGGCACTCTCATTCATGGAATTATTGCTTTCTTTGTAACAACTGGATGATAGAAGGGGAGGTGAAATGTCAAGAGGGAAAATCGTATCATATTCAACTCCACATTTAATTACTGATTGTAACGAAGGTACAGTTGAGCATCATATATTAGCATAGTTTGAGAGGAAAGTAATAAAAAAAGCTTCCATTAAATTCCAGTTGCAGATTTCTTCAATATGACACTATAAAGAAAACGTTTCGTATTTTTTATGAAACTCGCCAATGACTTGAGGAAGATGACTTTCCTTTGTTGAAGACCTTCTTTGCCTAGTGGTTGACTGGGAGAAAAGTATTTTAAATTAATTGGTTTCAGAAAACTTTTAACCTTACCGTAAAATCTAAATAAATAAGTGTTATACTAAATACAAATACAAATGCTACGACCAGCAACAGGCTCTGTGTCCAACGGGGCTGTTCCTAGTCAAATTATAGACCCCAATGAAGATCAATGGCCCTCGTAAAACTATCTACTCCCTTGCTCCTTACCGCCTCTTCCCGTAAACTATTCCGAGTATCCACTACTCTGCTAAAATAGTAATTTTTCCGAATTTCTAGGTTAGCCTGAGATTTGAACAACTTATAACAGTGACCCCTTGTCCTGCTTTCCGTGCAAAAAATCTAACCCTATAACATCTTTCATTTTGATAAATTTAAACAACTGAATCATGTCTTCCCTGGTTCTCCTTTGTTCAAGACTTATACATGTTAAGCATTCTAAGTCTGGAACTAAAGGGGACATGTGCCAGAGCTTAAACTATGTACTTGCCTGCATTCCAAAAAGTGTTCAAGAAAAGTTCTGAACCAAAAAATATTCTGAGAACCATTCAAAGAATCTGCTTCAAAGCACTCTGAAAACGAGGAAAGTGACCGTGTCATAAAAGTGTTTTCAAATTTGCAACGCAGCACCGCTTTCCTTCAAAAAGATTTTAAAATTTTCATAGCTAATTTTGTGGTTCAGAAAGCTAGATAAATAACTTGATTATTTATCTAGCTGTCTATTTCACTTTGTACCATCCACTTCGCTCCGTGTGCACTTGAAAAATTACATGGATCATTTACAATCAAAACATACCTAATACAGTCGACGCTCGTTATAACGACCACACGTTATAAAGACCATCCTGATATAACGACCGGTGAGAAAACCCCCAACTGTATCCCGATATACTCTATGTTCTACCTCTTATAGCGACCACTCGTTATAAAGACCGTTTTCAGTAGACGGTCGTTGTATCGAGCGTCGACTGTATAGAGGTTTTCCAGAAACTTCTTTCGACATAAAAAATTGGAATTAACACTAACTTTATATTGTAAAAACAGGGAAATTGAAAAATTTCGACATTAAGAGGTTTTCGAGATAGGCAAGTTCGAGATAAACAGGTTCGACTGTACTTGTTTACGTTTTAGCAGGATAGCACCACGGAACTCTGAATTAATCAATCGTTCTTTCAAAAACTTAATTTTTAACTGACGAAATCGAGGATTCAGTATTTACGTAGTACTCCTGTCGCGGTATCTCATGTCCTACAAGAATGACCACAGGATAATACGGAAAATTTAGATTTTTTTTCAATTTATTGCTCTCTTATTTGCTCTTGGGTCGTGCGTAAGAGAAATATATCACTAAATTCATCTTTCACATTGCCTTTTAAATTAAGCTGAAAACAAATTCACAAAAACGATGGCAGAAATCAACTTAGAGCAGAAATAGTGAATGTTTCCTTTTATACTGGACAGCAATTTAAGTTGACAATGACGTCACTACGGGCGGAGCCAATAAAAGCTCACAAGCAGTTAGCAATCTCCTCTAATTCGCCAAGTAGACTGTGACGTTTTATCTAGATCGTTTTTCATAGGCTAACGTCACGATCATTTCGTCAAGAAACCTTGTAGTGTAGTATAGTTTGTCTTGTATACCGAGTTTTTGTCTGAACCTTTGCTTCTTGAGATGTAGCAGACACGATACAGGAGAAAGCGTATTCGGTCGTGCCATGTTTGAGCTGATTTTTGCCAGAAATGAATAAGCATCTCGCCCTTTAAGACCATTTTACAAACAAAATTGTGAATCCTTGCATTACTTCTTGATACACATCAATCAATTGCTTCGCTTCTTCGATGCTGTGGCGTATCTTCAGAAGTCTTTATATGAGCTAAATTTTTAATTTGATTCCGTCTGAACCTTCTTGAGACATAGTAATCACGCTATACCGAAAACGTTCCATTACTTTTTTGTATGTGAAAACTCCCTTGGAAGAACTAGTGGCAAAAACCGATCAGCACTGAATCACATATTGGTACATGTATGTACCAAATTTCATTCCAATGCATGCAGTAAGTTTTGAGGTAGAGAAAATCCGGTCACGAAGACCGAAAAATCGGTCACGCAACTACACACTTACGTATTTTCCTTTAAAAAAAATATACGGTAAAATTGAATTCAGCCCACGTCAGTAAATTCGTCCAAATTGACAAATTTTCACTGATCTAATTCTTTCTTTTATGCATGTAAAAGAAAATTAAAACGCCTCTACTATTTAATAATATAGACTTGTATTTTTCCAAAATTTTAGTCTATACCATTGTTAACGCACAGGTTCATCAAAAACAATTAACAATCTTTTGCTAATTTGATGGTAAAAAGCCTTTCGTATGTTTTAATCTTTTGTACCAACTGTACTGTATCAATTTCGGAGCTTCTACATTTTTGTCCAACGACATTTGGACAGGCGACATTTACGTAAGGCAACATTTTGGACCGGCGACATTTTGGCACGGCGACGTTACGGACTGGTGACATTTTAAACTGGCAACATTTCGGATCAGCGACATTTTGGACTGGCGTCATTTTCGCCTGGCGACATTTTGGCCCACGACATAGTGGTGGCGACACTTTGGGCGTAAACCATGCAAGGTAAAATTAGCAATTTTACAGTTTAGTACTGTAAAATCAGTTATTTTACAGTTTATTACTGTAAAATTAGCAATTTTTACTTTTTATTGCCATAAAATTAGCTGCATTATACTTTAAAAACAACATTCGTTTTTTAGTTTACAAAGAGTGTCAGTGAAAAAAAAATTCATGCAAAATCCAATTAACAACGAATAAAGTTCGTGGCTGCTTGAAGTTGGTGTTAAATGGATTTCACTGTATTTACAAAAGAGACATTTTCCAACAAGAAACAAGCATAAAAGTCTTAGAGAGCACCATGCCCATTTATTTATTACAAATAACCAATCTCATAATAAATAGTTCACATAGATTTATGATATTTTTTGAAAAAAAAATGTTATTTAACATAACAATGCAATGACAAGTTGTTTTTTGAAATTGAAAAACCTGACAGGCACGGTCAAACCTCGCTAAAACGATCTCCGAGAGACCGTTTATATATTTTCCTCTCAGCCGTAATTTGTCTTAATCAAGAAAAAAAAAATATATATATATATATATATAATACAAGCTGTTGATTGTGGACAAGAAATGTCGTTCGTTTTGAGCGAGTTCGAATTAACGAGGTTCGACTGAATTTTCATGAAGTTCAATACAAAAATGTACAGTCATTCTGGCGGACTTTGAGCTACCATTTTTCCATGTTAATCCGCTCCTATCATATTTAAGAGTTTTGTCTGTTTTTTTTTTCCTGTATAAAATAAAAGAAGCACTTAAATACTACATTGCGAAAATACAACAGTTGTTTTTATAGTATAATACTGGCAGCAGAGGTCCGAGTTCAAAACCGTGAAATCCACAGTAATAAACTGTAAAACTAGCAGTTTTACAGTTTAGTACTGTAAAAAAGCAATTTCACAGTTAATTACCACAATTTTACAATTTATTACCATAAAATGAGCTGTTTTATACTGTTAAAAGCAACAGTATAATACTGACAGCAGAAATTCCAGTTTGAAACTGTAAAATGCTCAGTAATAAACAGTTTACAGTTTATTACAATAAATTAGCAATTTTAGAGTTTATTACCGTTAAATTAGCAGTTTTTGCAGTTTGATTCTACAAAATTAGCTTTATTAAGCTATAAAAACAACAGTTATATTTGACAGTGTATTTTGTATGGTTAAATTATCAATAAAATTAATAAATAATAGTATTAAATCCATTTGAATTGAATTTTTAGACTGCCTGGTTTCATGCCATTCTGACACTTTGATCTGCGTCAACATGGAAAGCAATATATTGTTTTGATAAAGTATACAGTGCTCCTCTGGCAAGTTGGCCCCCGACACTGAGAACGTGTTTTTTCAGGTAATAAGGGAGGAACAAAATTGCCGCTCATTGTTGTTAGAATACTTTTGTAAAACAACTATGCAAAAGTAATCCAATGCACTTCAGCTCCAATTACTCGCTCCCTATTATCCGAAAAAGGGGTCAACATCGTTAACCCTTAGTTTGGCACATATCGAAAATGTAAAAATTTTGCCAATTTTTTTTATTTTAGTTTTTTTTGGGTAAAATAGTATATAGTTAAAAAAAATTTCATGGGAAAAAATGAAAAGAAAATCGGTTTTATAAATTGTGTATCCTGTAGGATACACTGCCAAAGTAGCAAATAAGAATATATAAAACGTGGCTCACTCAATCACAACATCAACTAATTTGGCACTAATGTAGATTTTATAAACAATAAAAATAATAAGCAAATAATGAAAAAAATGAAAGAAAACACACCTGTAATCGACGTGACGGCATGTTGTTTTGGTAGAACACACTGTAACACTTATAAACTTAATACTGAACGCGTTGCTTTGTAAATAGCTACAGTAAAGACAGATGTTGAAAAAGAAGGTTCGAATAATGCTATAGGTTAAAAGCCAAGCCCCCTAGAGGGCGCCTAATTCAAATTTAAAAAATGTAGAAAGTGATGTATCCTGTAGAATACATTGCCAAACTAAGGGTTAAAGTCGGAGGTCGACTTACTAGAGCAGTACTACGCTGCAAAAAATTAACTGTAGTTTTTACAGTATAAGACTGGCAGTCGAGATTCCGATTTAAAACTGCAAAATGCACAGTAATAAACTGTTAAATTAACAGTTTTACAGTTTATAACTGCAAAATTAGCAATTTTAGTTTAGCAAAGTAAAAGCAGCAATTTTGCAGTTTATTACTGTAAAATTAGCAGTTTTAGTTTTGTACCGTAAAAGCAGAAATTTTTCAATTTATTACTGTAAAACTAGCAATTTTTACAGTTGATTAATATATAATTAGCCGTATTGTACTTTAAAATCATCATTCATTTTTTACAGTGTACTAAAGTGCTTTTCTAGTTATAAGATCTAGTCAATGTCTCCTCTGTTTCGGGAAATAGAAAAGGGTAATTGGCGCTGAAGTGCGTTGGATTATTTTTGTCGTCGTTTTGGAAAAGTATTCTAGCTGAATTCTGCGGCAGTTTACTGTAACCCCTAAAGAGAGGGGAACGTTGTCAATATCGGCGGCCAACTTACCAGGGTAGCATTACACTGTAAGAAATGAATATTGTTTTTACAGTACAATACAGCTAATTTTATAGTAGTAAACTGTAAAAATAGCTAATTCTACAGTAATAAACAGTAAAATTACTAGTTTTACAGTTTATTACGGTACATTTTACAGTTTTAAACTAAAACCTCTCTTGCCAATATGAAACTTGTTTTTACAGTATAAAGCAGCTAAATTTTACGGCAATGAACTGTAAAATTGCAAACTTTACAGTAATAAACTGTAAAATTGTTAGTCTTACAGTTTATTACTGTGCATTTTGCTGTTTTAAACTGGAACCTCTGGGGCCAGTATGAAACTGTTGTTTTTTACAGTATATCGCAGCTAAAATTTTCGGCAATAAACTGTAAAATTGCAAACTTTACAGTAATAAACTGTAAAATTGCTAGTCTTACAGTTTATTACTGCGCATTTTACTGTTTTGAACTGGAACCTCGGCTGCCAGTATTGTAGTGTGATTTCATTTTTTTGCAGCGTAAAGTGCAATTTTGAAGCAGCAAAATAAAATTTTTGAACGTTCAAAAGCTCCCTCTTCGCACTCTATAACTTTACAAAATTCCCATCATTTGCAATATTGCGCAGACTATTACAATGGAGCATAAGAACTTTCAACTAAAGTAAGAAACAGCTTCTTCATAGTCACTTAAAAAAATTTAAAAAAAAAAAAGACAATAAGCGGAAGCTAACCAGTTTTAACTACGCAGAGGACCATGCTCCAGGAATACTCATCCCCACCAAGGGCCTATGGCTCACCGCCCTTTAATGCTATGGAAAGCTCTTCCAAGAACAAAACTTCCCAAATGAATGCAATATACGCAATACACCGCCAACTCGTTCATTTTAATCGATGGACTGCAGTTTCGGGCTTATTAAGCCCTCATCAGCATGGAATACGAAGGTGAACGAGTTGGAGGCAAAAATCCTCTTATCCAGCAAAGAGAGCCGAAAAAAGGCTTATAGCTAATGTGAAATTAGAATACCAACGAGCGACCGCACATGGGAACGGTACAACTTGAAAATTTTAAGGCAGAGCACGGGTTTTATTCCCAAATGAAGTCAAATAAGCCATTCAAGCAAAAACACGGGAATAAATTTTTTTTTTTCGTGGAATGTCTGTGGACCTGCACTGCAAAAAAAATAACTGTAGTTGTTGATTGGCATCAGATAGCTTAAAGTTGGACCACACAAGCCTACATCATTGGAAATAAAGATTTTTACGATGCAATAATGTCGTGAAATAACAGTTGCACTTTCACTGCAAAAGTAAGTTGTTGTTGTTTTGCATAATACGGAAAGCAGAGGTTTCAGTTTATTAACTGTAAAAGCGCAGTAATAAGAGTAAAACCAACTATTTTACTGTTGATTACTGTAAAAATAGTAATTTTAGTTTATCACGATAAAATTAGCAATCTTAAAGTTTATTAACATAAAATTAGCTGTATTATATTGTAAAAATAACTGTAATGCTGCACATTTTCCAGTTTAAAACTAAAATGCACAATAATAAACTGTAAAGCTAGCAATTTTACTGTTTATTACTGTAAAAATAGTAATTTTAGTTTATCACGATAAAATTAGCAATCTTACAGTTTATTAACATAAAATTAGCTGTATTATATTGTAAAAATAACTGTAATGCTGCAAATTTTCCAGTTTAAAACTAAAATGCACAATAATAAACTGTAAAGCTAGCAATTTTACAGTTTATTACGGTAAACTAGCAATTTTGCAGTTTATTACTGTAAACTAACACTTTCACAGTTTATCACGGTAAACTAGCAATTTTACAGTTTATTACTGTCCCAGGAAAAAATGTCAGCAGAAAACCTGCAGGTTTTATGCTGACTATACAGGTTTTTGGAAGGTCACTTCAGGTTTTACGAAGAAAAAACAAAAACACAGGTTTAATGCAGGCACACTTCAGGTTATAAGCAGGTTTTTGGAAGGTCAATTCAGGTTTACGAAAGGAAAAAAAACCTTACAGGCTTAATGCAGGCTAAGTTCAGGTTGTTAACAGGTTTTTGGAAGGTCAATTCAGGTTTACGAAAAGAAAAAAAACATACAGGTTTAATGCAGTCACAGTTCAGGTTGTAAACAGGTTTTTGGAAGGCAAAATGCAGCATTTCAACTACTCCCAGCTAAAAAATATCTTCAAAAATTTTGCAAAAAAAGAATTTTTTTTTACAGATTCTGTAAAAGCTTTGCAAATATTACGAAGACATCAAAATGTCTGCATTTTTTCTTCATTTCATGTCTGTATTGCTTCAAATGTCTGCATTTTTTAAGCAAATTTTTCGAAGACATCATATATCTGCATTTTATCTGCATTTCACTCTTTATTCTTTTTTAAAAAAAATAACACATTTTAGTGCTCTTATAATACTTCGCGAAAGTTTCGAACACTTAAAATG
>JAXGGA010023520.1:0-13334 GCA_038373865.1 Uloborus plumipes | reverse complement strand
GTGGTAACCAAAAATCTGCACAAACCTAGTGGCCTGATCATGGCTCGTAAGGTAATAGTATTGAATTATTTTAAATTTCTAAGGAACTAATCATTATTGCTTCTTAATAATTTTCTAGGAGTTCTGATGCTCAAACTCATAAGTCATGTATTTAAAAAAATATATATATATTGGAATTGGAATTATGGCTGAGCTATGTAGGAATTTCTGCATCCTGATGCATCGCCAACTTTACATCACAATGTTCCGATACATCAGGATGTTCAAAAAAAAAAGTTTTTTAATGAAAGTCATGTATTAAAAAGTAAATTATGAAAAAAATATTTTAAATTTCTAAAAAGTAGCCTGACACGTGACAAAATACGGGAGGGGGTGTAGTGAAGTTGTACTAATGGAAGTACAGAGATAAAAAATGTTGAAAAAGGTAGCCTCAAATAAATTAAATTTTGCTTTCTCATAGTGAATCTTAAAAAATGTCAAAAAGAAATAAAATTTGTTGCACAGGGGTGCCTCGAACGTCCAAAGCAGAATACTTCTAAATTTGGAACGTACGTCGCAGAACAGATACTTGAATTACAGAACAATTCTGTTCAAATGTGAGGGAATTTTCCGAAAATTTTTCTGCAGAAAGGCTGATTTTCTACAATTAGTTTTTGGTAACTAAAGATATAGTATAGAAACTCAGCACAATTTCTGCAGATTTCTCCAAATTTTCCTACAAATTAAGCTTACTAGGCAGGAAATCAAAAAGTTTACTTTTTTATGACACTTGCAGGAATTATAGATTTACTATAAATGTGACAAAATCTCGAATTTGCTCAAAATAACGTGTTTAGTTAAAAGATATCTGGGGAAAATCTGCAGAAATCAGAAGGATTTCTGCAAAAAATTATCTGTGGCTACACCTGTGCGACCTCCCTCGAAGACTAATCCCTTAATGATTCGCTCAATAAGGCAAAAATTTTCCACTCAACATCTTTGTAGCCATCATTTGGTTGCACTATTGACCATGTACTGTTATTCTGAGTGAAAACATAACATTACTTCTAATGCAGTGTCAGAGCACTCAGATCTCCTTGATGTTTGGAGGAACAGAGACAGCATTTTCAGCTGCCAAGAATGGAGGTATAGTACTGGGTTTTTCATTTTCTGTCAAGAATGTGTGCTTGAAATTTTAATTTCATGCTTTTTTCTGCAGTAAGACTGTGTACTGAACAAATAAACAAATATTCCTTTCATAGACCTGTATGAATTAGTTTTGATTTTGGGATCGGTTTTTAAAAAAAAGGTCAAGTTTCTACGCACGCATAGTACTTGAAGTACTTGCAGAACAATTTTGGTCAAATGATTTTATGTTGCAAAACATCACAAAGTGTTCTGCTTTGGGGCCTCAAACTTAAATTTTTGGGAGGAGGGAAATTTTCAATTTGACGAATGAAACTCTAAATTTTCTGGATGATAAAATACAAATATACAAACACACATACCTTCGTCTAAACAGAAGATACATTAAGCATTATCATAAAATTTTCAAAAATTGTAATTTTGTTATGCTGTCTCAAATTTTCCAGAAGAGGAAAATTTCATGGGAGGTCACAGTGCCCGTGGTATTTTTCAAATAACGATTTGCAAACAAGGTACTCAGGGGTCTGTCCAGGATTTTTCGCAGGGTCCGTTTTTTGTGAAAAACTAAATAATTTTGTGAAAAATCACATAATTTTATGAAAATCATACGATTTTCAAGAAAAAAAGGGCAGAATTTTTTTTTAATTTCATAAAAAATAAAAATAACTTTCATTTATTTCCCTCAAAAAACAGCGTATTAAACATCAAAAAGGCGAAAAATCCGATTCCTGTAGCAGATGCAAAGAGATTGCAGTTTTCAAAGTGATGGTATTAAAAGCATAAAAACGACATAAAAACGAGTTCATTTTGGTAAAAGATTTTTACAACTGCACTTTAAAGGTCTGTGATGAACATATTATTAATATCTGTTAACACAATTAATGCAAAAATAAAATGAAACGATCCATTCAGTGTTTAATATTTAGACTCATAAAAAAGCAGTAAATTTTGCTTTCAAACTTTAAAATAATGATCTAAACAAAATAAAACGAATTTTCATTTATTGCCTCTTAATAAAGAGTAATTAGCTGGAAAAATAAGTAAAATTTGATTTTCATGTTGGATGCAGAGATGGCATTTTTCAAAATGAAAACATAAGTATAAAAACGGTAAATAAAATAATTTATTAAAGTCAAATATTTCATCAGGTTTGTCTGATGAATGTCTTTTATAATCACCGACATATACGCCAAAAATTCGGAGGAAAAAATACGAAAGTAGGGTGACATAGCAAAACAGACAATACCGGACTTCCAATATTAACAGTCGAAAAATACATTTATTATTAATGAAGATAACCAAAACACCACAGTTGTTGGCATCAAAAAAAATAATAATAATAATTTTCTGCCAAAATAAGGTCAAAAGGTCTCACCAAAGACGTCAGATGGCGATAATTTTAAATAGCTGGTCACTCTATCAGAAGCAATCCCATTTTTTCTCCAACCCTAGCTATCTGTTTGCAGTTCTAAGTTCATTGCAATTACACTGTTCGACAAAAAAAAACCTTGGAAATGCTTCTGGTATTTTGAAGGCTGATTCTTATGTAAAATGACCCCCTGAATCCGAATATGACCCCCGTTTTCCCCCATCACGTCCCAATTTTTTTTAAAACGCCCCCCTTTTTTTTTCATTTTTCCTTAGTTTCAGGGCTATAATATTTTTTTTGGAGGGGAAAGGAGCCTTATATTCACCAATAAATTTTTTTGGATGTCAAGAGAGACTCAAAGTTTAAAATCATGAGCACCGAGAAAAAATCGGGGAACTTGGGGGGGCGTGGCCCCCCAAAATATTTGAAAAATCACCAAAAACGATCTTTTTATTCTAGTTTCTTTAAAAAGACCTTTAAAACATTTTTTTCGGTGCAGAACCAGAGTATAGGATCCGCTCCTATGACTCCTGGGTCAGAAAAAATTTTCACGCTGTAAATTTTTTTTAAAAAAATAAAATAATGCTTTAAAAATCGCACTTTGCACTCGAGTTTTAAAGCAGGTCTTCAGCCAAAAAAAAAAAAAATTGTGGCTGATTCTTATGTCAAATGACTCCCTATTTCCAAATATGACCTCAGTTTCCCCCCTCCACCCCCTCTTTCCAGAGAGTCCCCCCCCCCCCCAATTCAGAGTCATTTTACTAATTCGGAGGGGAAAAGTACATTACGTAACCCGTTAACATAATTCTAAAAGGCAACAGAGGTTCAAAGTTCAAAATCATATTCATGTGTACCAAAAATATAAATTATGGCGGTGTACCCCCCCCCCCAAAAAAAAAACCTTCCTTTCTTGTTTTTCTAAAAGACGTTTTAAACTTTTTTTTTTTTTTTTTGTGAAAAATCAGAGTATTGAATTTTCTTTTCTTTTTTTTGGGGGGGGGGGGGAGGGGGAGGTATACCGCCCTAGTTTATATTTTTGGTACACATGTACATGATTTTGAACTTTGAACCTCTGTTGCCTTTTAGAATTATGTTAACGGGTTACGTAATGTACTTTTCCCCTCCGAATTAGTAAAATGACTCTGAATTGGGGGGGGGGGACTCTCTGGAAAGAGAGGGTGGAGGAGGGAAACTGAGGTCATATTTGGAAATAGGGGGTCATTTGACATAAGAATCAGCCACAATTTTGTTTTTTTTTTTTTGGCTGAAGACCTGCTTTAAAACTCGAGTGCAAAGTGCGATTTTTAAAGCATTATTTTATTTTTTTAAAAAAATTTTACAGCGTGAAAATTTTTTCTGACCCAGGAGCCATAGGAGCGGATCTTATACTCTGGTTCTGCACCGAAAAAAATGTTTTAAAAGTCTTTTTAAAGAAACTAGACTAAAAAGATCGTTTTTGGTGATTTTTCAAATATTTTGGGGGGCCACGCCCCCCCAAGTTCCCCGATTTTTTCTCGGTGCTCATGATTTTAAACTTTGAGTCTCTCTTGACATCCAAAAAAATTTATTGGTGAATATAAGGCTCCTTTCCCCTCCAAAAAAAAAATTATAGCCCTGAAACTAAGGAAAAATGAAAAAAAAGGGGGGCGTTTTAAAAAAAATTGGGACGTGATGGGGGAAAACGGGGGTCATATTCGGATTCAGGGGGTCATTTTACATAAGAATCAGCCTTCAAAATACCAGAAGCATTTTCAAGGTTTTTTTTTGTCGAACAGTGTTATTATTGCTACTAAGATAATTGCAGTTATTATTAATTCCTTTTGTTTAAATCAAGAGCAGGGAGAAAAATCCTTACTCTGCATTTCCAGAAGAATCTATAACAGCAACATCGCAGCAAGCCATTTTGATTTGCATATAATAAAACAAACAAGCAGAACTATTAAAGCAAAACAACTAGCTTTTTTAAGTTGTTAATTTCTTTAAAAGAAGCTGAAGCATAGCACACAGGAAGTGTACCGGCTTTTTTTTTTTTTTTTTTTTTCCCCGCAAAAGTGTCGAATAAGCGATTTCCTTCTTTAACTTCAGAAAAGATGCAAAAATTATGGGCTCTTACACAGAAATATGCTATGAATTATTTTGATTTCAGATTTGCTTTTAGAATGGATAATGAGTGAAATGTCCGTTTTGTTTGATCAGCATTTTGTGAAGGGTCCGTTTTACTTGATCGTATTTTTGTGATGGGTGCGTTTTGCTCGATCGTATTTTTGTGATGGGTCCGTTTTGCTTGATCGTATTTTTGTGAAGGGTCCGTTAACGGACCCGAATTTCCTCTGGCCAGACCCCTGGTACTACAATAAACCAGGCTTAATAATAACATATCCTTCAGCTAACCTTCAGTTTACAATGTGCAGGTTTTATTTTCAATCAATTTTCAATACAAGTGTATAGAAGTACACTGTAAGTTATCAACTTTTTCACTAACTCATAACTTCAGAACTACACAGTTGCCGTGATTAAGAACACCACTTCAGGGACAGCGCTAAGAATTTTAAGTTGTTAGCCAGTAAATTAGCCAAATTTCAAAAGTCTTAGCCAAACTTCGAGAGCTTTAGTCAAAGAATTTTAATTCTTTGTTTTTTTAATGTAATACCTGTATTTTTTCCCCCAAGTGAATATTTCTGACAATTTTTCATTCGCCAATACTTTAGCCACATCAGAATTTTTTTCGCCGAATTTTCTATTTTATCGCATTTGACGAGGTGGCGAATGCTTAGCGCGGTCCCTGCCATTTCTAACTAACTGGAGCTGTAAAACGAGGTTGATTGGCTTGTTGAAAATCCAATTACCTAACCGTAATTTTTCTCATTAGTCATGATTTGGTATGGTTTGACTCGCTGCCAATTCAACACCATTGTAAGAGATTAAAGATTAAATTAGCAGAAGCAGGGGCCTGGCCAGAGGAAATTCGGGTCCGTTAACGGACCCTTCACAAAAATGCAATCAAGCAAAACAGATCTTTCACAAAATAGGATCGACCAAAACGTACCCATCACAAAAATATGATCAAGTAAAACAGACCCTTCACAAAATCAAACAGACATTTCACCTATTATCCATTCAAAAAGCAAATCTGAAATCAAAATAACTCATAGCCTATTTCTGTGTAAGAGCCCATAATTTTTGGGCCTTTTCTGAAGTTAAAGAAGGTAATCGCTTATTCGCCACTTTTGCGGAAAAAAAAAAGTGGCACACTTCTTGAGTGCTGTGCTGTACTATGCTCCTGCTTCCTTTAAAGAAATTAACAACTTAAAAAAGGTTGTTGGTTTACTTTAATAGTTCTGCTTGTTTGTTTTATCATATGCAAATCAAAAGGGCTTGTTGTGATGTTGCTGTTATAGATTTCTCTGGAAATGCAGAGTAAGGATTTTTCTCCCTGCTCTTGATTTAAACAAAAAGGAATTAATAATAACTGCAATTATCTTAGTAGCAATAATAATTGCAATGAACTTAAAACTTCTGCAAACAGATAGCTAGGGTTGAAGAAAAAATAGAATTGCTTCTGATAGAAAATTATTGCCATCTGACTTTGGTGTGACCTTTTGACCTTATTTTGGCAGAAAATTATTATTATTTTTTTTTATGCCTACAAGGTTGGTGTTTTGGTTCGTTATCTTCATGAATAATTAATGTATTTTTAGTCTGTTAATATTGGAAGTTTGGTATTGTCTGTTTTGCTATGTCTCCCTACTTTTGTATTTTTTCCTCATTCCTCTTCTGAATATTATGTATTTTTGTCGTTAATGAATTTGGTATGTCGTTGCTATGTCCACTTTGATTTTTCTCATGGACTGTGATTATAAAAGACATTCATCAGATAAACCTGATGAAATATTTGACTTTAATAAATTATTTTATTTACCGTTTTTATACTTATGATGTTTTCATTTTGAAAAATGCCATCTCTGCATCCAACATGAAAATCAAATTTTACTTATTTTTCCAGCTAATTACTCTTTATTAGGAGGCAATAAATGAAAATTCGTTTTATTTTTTGTTTAGATCATTATTTTAAAGTTTGAAAGCAAAATTACTGCTTTTTTATGAGTCTAAATATTAAACACTGAATGGATCGTTTCATTTTATTTTTGCATTTATTGTGTTAACAGATATTAATAATATGTTTATCATAGACCTTTAAAATGCAGTTGTAAAAATTTTTTACCAAAATGAACTCGTTTATATGCCGTTTTTATGCTTTTGATGCCATCACTTTGAAAACTGCAATCTCTTTGTATCCACTACAGGAATTGGATTTTTTGCATTTTTGATGTTTAATACGCTATTTTAGAGGAAAATAAATGAAATGTATTTTTATTTTATATGAAATTAAAAAAAAAAAAATTTTGATTTTCATAAAATTACGTGATTTTTCACAAAATTATTTAGTTTTTCACAAAAAATGGACCTTGCGAAAAATTCTGGACAAACCCCTGAGAAGTAATATTTGTTGTTGGTTGCTATGATGGATTTGGACTGGCTCGCTGCCAGTTCAACACCAGTGCGAGCAATAGATTAAAATATAGGTATAAGGACTTGGAATCAATGTATCGTACATTGGTGCGGTGCCGATGCATCGGTTTTGCAGAAGAATTCTATACCAGTGTAATGATGTAGGGCGTACACCAGTGTTTCGCGATACGTCAGTGCATTGCCCAGCCATAATTGAAATATAATTTAGTTTTTAATTTTCTTTATGTTGTATTTCCTGAATATTGTAGAATGTGTAATGCATGCTGTTTGGATTTCTTTGCTTTATTCATTTATTCAATTTATTAACTTACTTTGATTGGTTGTTCATATTTTTTGTTACAATTGTAGTGGAGGTTGAGCATGCTGTCTTGTAAGCCACTCTTCCTCAATGTTTCTTATTTTCTTTTAATAGCTGGCATGACTTATTAGCTGATATTCGACAGTTCATAAATTGATCCATTCAATGGTGTAGAACGCATGTTCTCTATCAATTGTGCTCAATTTTGCATTATTAAGTACTTTTTTACTTATTAATTACAAGTGAAATCTTCGGAGAATTTGTTGGAGTAATCATTGAACAAAATCTTTGCTATGAATGTAATTCAAATTAAAGTTCAAAATCATAATCTAAGCTTCCATGGTAAATTGTATATTTTATTTATTCATTTTTAAATTTTTTATTTCAATAAAGCAGAAAATGTGATACACTCTTTTACTTAAAGATATATATGAGTTTATTTGCTAAAAATGACAGAACTTAAGTTTAAGCGCTTAAACTTAATAGTCAAATATCTTTATAGACAATTCAAATACTGTGTAATAGAAACTTATGGAAAAGCATTAGAGAGCTATAAAGTGGAATTTTTTGCAAACCATTTTATTAAAAAAGTGTTTTTCCAATTGTAGATTGGATTTGCTTTTGTGTTATTGACTGAATTCTCTGCACTAAAGAAGAAAGTAGGTGTGGTATATTGTCAAAGAGGTGTGCGTAATTTTCATTGTAAATATAACTATTTATCTATTGGACCACGAAGCCAAACTCTTTTTTAACAAAATGATGATTTTACTAATGTTGGCTACCATTCAATTAAACACCACGAACTGATAGTCTCTATCATTGATATATACACAAATCTGTTTTGTAACTTTTTATTCATCAAGTAGCTTCAGGAAAAAAATTTAAAAGATGAAATAACATTTATTTTTCTATTTTGACAAGTAATCTGTGCTTTATGTATTTTTTTTTTGAATGAAACCTAAATGTAGTGACTGAAATATTTGTTTGTTTAGTTGATTCATTTAGAAGTGAAGCCTGCTATAAGAAATCAAATAATCAGGGAATTGAAAGTTCTTCATGAATGTAATTCACCTCATATTGTTGGGTTTTATGGAGCTTTTTATAGTGATGGAGAAATCAATATATGTATGGAATATATGGTATGTAAGATTTTAGTTATTAACTGTACATATTTAAAAAGGGAACAAAAGTATACATTATAAAATCTTTCGTCTGAAATTCTTATTTTATTACAAGATAAGCTAAATAATTAATTCATTACATTTAAAGTTTGATTTTTTTTTTTTTTTTGTTCAAATTCATTGCTGTTAGAAAACTACCCACTTTCAGAGAAACTGCTTTCTATGAAACTAAAGGTAATTGAACCTGTTTGAACCAGCTCTATTTCAAAGGAAAAAGTGACTGTTATGAAGTTTTGCTAGTCTGACAAAATTGGGGATATTGCTTATTTGTTACAGTATTTTATTAAGTATTGGAAGAAAAAAAAAGAAGAAAAATTCCTTATACTGAACTAAAATTTACATGCGCTTTTGCAGAGTTAGAAAACATCTGTTAAAAGTTACCTGTATAAATTTTGTGAATGTTCTAACCTGCTTTATCAAAGCTCCCCCCCCCCCCCCCCCCCATCATGGAAAAAGACTAGCCTTTGCTGCTCTCTGCTGCATTTTAATTTTAAGACATCGCTGATGTGTTATCTTCAGGGGTATCACTTCAGATAGTTGTTTTTATGGAGGGGGGGGGGGGGGAGTTGGACTTTTAACATTAAATTAAGCTGTATGTTCAGGGCACCCCAGTGGCATTGCTATTTGCGGTGTCTGCTGTTCATAAGTGACCCAGGCACTCTGTGCAAAATATAAAAGAAAACATTAAAAGCATTTGTATGAACTGATATTTTCAATATTTTGGCAAATAACAGGATATTTTCAAACTCTGATCAGCATAAAAATTGGATGTTTTTAATTGTCTTACACGATGTAAAAAAAGAACTGACTTTCTCATTGCCCATCGACGGAAGAAATATATTTCCTTCCGCTCAGAATATGTATAATAAATGTCAAAACTTTAACCTTGCTATCTGTGTTTTACTACTAATTGTCTATATAATTTTCTTGCATTGAACAGGAAAGTGCAGGTTTATTTATTAAATGTGATTAATGTTATGCACTCATTGGTCTTCATGCTCTAATCCTCTTCCATAGGATGGTGGATCTTTAGACTTGGTGTTGAAAAAAGCTGGTCGCATTCCTGAGCCCATTTTAGGCAAAGTTACTATTGCTGTAAGTGTATTTTACGTGTTCAACTAATAGTTTATTTGCTGACAAATTTCTGAATTGTAACTTTAGTAGGTTATATATTTACATAGCTTTTTTTTCTGAATATGATTATAAAAATATTATATTACTGTACTTTATTTAAGCTGCTCTATTTGTATATAAACATTTATTTCATTTTAGGTTTTAAAAGGGCTGAACTATTTACGAGAAAAGCACCAAATCATGCATAGAGGTATGTTCTTTGATGCTTTTTCAACTTTTAAAGAAAAGCTCTTTTTAGCATAAAATTAGCTTCAAATGTTTTTTACAAAAGCTTAAAAATTCTCTCTCCTTCAAATTCTGTTTCAAGTGCAGTGGTAGTACCTCCGAGTAATAGACAGTCATGGGACCGAAAGTTTTATCCGTTATTTGGAGGTTTTTTGCTGTTAGAAAGGATCCCTTTTGAGGATTTTGCTTTTTGAACGCATTGCAGCTAATGCAACAGAATATTACAGTATTGCTGACTGGACTGTTGTCCTAACATTCCTGATAAAAATATTTTTTTCATGATTTTTAGCTTTTTGTCCTAATATTTTTAATTAAAAAAATCAATTTCAGTGTTCCCAACAGGTTTTCAGTTTGTCTCTAGGAAAAAAGGGACCAAAATTATTCAAACAAAAACCTTAATCTTTACTTTAAAAGTTTAAAATTAGTGTTGCACGGAGTAATCACACTTTGCCTCTATTCTATTTGGCCAAATTTAACAGTATAGTCGGCTGAAGAATTATTTTTACATTAAAATCATTTTTACTTAGGACAAATAACTATGATGAATTTTAGTCGGTTAACGGCTGATTTTTTAAAATAATTGATAGAGTAAAAAAATATGCTGAATGAGTTCTTTACACCTGACGAGTAATTTCGAACATGGAACTTTTATCCCCTTTGAATTCAAATTTTTGCAAATTATCAGTGTAGGAATGTGTGAACAACGTATTCATAAATTTTTTTCAGAAAAAAGAGAGAAAGAAATACAGGGATAAAAGTGGTGACTAGAAAAATTCAAAATTCAATTTAAATTTTGAAGGAAAAGACAGAAAAAAACAATTTAAAAAGAAAGAACTTTTAGGGACATGAAACTAAAAAAGGGACCCTTTGTTAGCCCTGCCATTTGCATTGATCTTTTTTATGCCAATGTTTTCAGTACAAAGAAAAACAAAATAATGATGTACCTTTTATTGTGATACAGGAATGAAAATCTTCTGCGTATCTGCGATTTTCCGCTATTTGTATTTTTTCTTTCTTTCCACAATCTAAAAATTAAGGTTGCAACAAGTTTAGAAGAAAAAAAAAGCTCTAATTATTAAAATAAAGCTTAAAACGAGCTGATCTGAAGTAGTAGAGGTTGAAATTATTTCCAACTTCCAAAATAATGAAAATGTTTTTAGGATGCAGCAGGATTGAAACCTCGAGGATGACCCGCAATTATTTAAGAACAGTGTACTCTATTTTGGCATGCTGCCAAACACATGTTCTCATTGAAGGAAGTAGAAATTATGAAAATTCAGCTAAAATATTAGAGATCTTTGTTAAAAAATCATTAAAATTATTTTCAACTTTAAAATTTATCAAAATCACCGAAGACCGTACAATATTAGTTAGATAACTCATTTCATGAGGTACACAAGTCTAATTCATCTAGAATTACACGCACACCCCTATTTTTTATTTCTACATCTACATTGTTGTGGATGACTTAAAAATAAATAGGGAGTGAGCAATTTAGAGGTTTTAAAGATAATTAAAAATACCTTCAATCTACTGATTTTACTTTTGATTTCTCGACACAAATTAAGAAGAAATCTTGCAAGACTGTAATTTGGCATAAGATGAAGAAAAAAAATCTATCAAAATTTTGAGCCACACAATTTTTCCCCTTTTTTGACTTTGAGCTGTTTTCATCCTTGGTGATATATGAAGATAATATGGAGTAATAGTACATTTGTAGGGGGGTTGGGGTAATTTGGGTATAAAAATGACCTACTTTGAACTTGCCAGTCCTGTAGTAAATTTGTACATACTTTTTTTTTTCTTTTTATGGTTTCATCTTAACATTGTGACTTTCTAGAATGGTTTTTTACAAATTTCAAGTTTATAGACCTATTTTCATATTAATGGCAAACATAAGTTTCACTATACCCAAATTATCCCGTGGTTGGTGGAATTGGGTATAGTAATGGTTAGAGAGCAAAGCATGGTTTTAACAACTATCTTACTTACTTCTTTCAAACTTATGTTGAATGTAGGTATAATATACATAATTAGATAATATGAATACTAATTTTCTTAAGTATTAAGATAAATTTTAGGCAGAAAATACTGCAAAATTTGCACAAAATGACATTTAATTTATTGACAGGCAGTTGACTTTAGTTACATTTAAGAAAATGTGAAAAATCTTTCATTGTAGTCAAGAGCAGGAAATACATCAGAAATCTGTTCCATGTTGACCCATTCAATATCATCACTGCCGAGGAAAATGTAATATTCACCATCACATTTACATTTTCTTAAAAATTTTACGCAATTGGGTTCTGCAGTTTCACGATCTTGGGTAATTATTTACCCCCTGTATTATTTTTGGGCTTTCCCACATTCACTTTGATATAATTAAAGGATAACCATGATCCTACATGGCTTGTGGAAGGCTGGGAAATGTCTTCTTCTTCTTTTTTTCGAGTCAACATATCTTTACGCTTTTTGTAGATTTCTTTTTAGGTAAACCAGGTTTAAATATATAGGAAAAAATACCACTGTTATTGTTGCCAACACATTTTCAGCATATATAAAGCTTAGGTAGTGAGGATGCACATAAATAACTATTTTTGTAGTCCCTTAAATTAATCATATGCCCTTCTGATTCATAAAATGTAATGTTTACCCAAATTACCCCATGTTCTTAAATCATTAATTACATAAAAACTAACAATGATAAATGTTTCAATTCAATGACAAATTAAAGCAAACATATGTAATGTACACGTATCCAAATTTGGAAAACATAGAGTGGCTGGTTAATTAGCAGCACTGTTTGGAAGTAGTTGGTTTGCATTGCATTGCCATCTCCAAAAAAGTGAATTTATTTTTTATCAATTTCAATAAGAGTATTGACAACATTTTTTTCAGCATATACTGATAATTAAAGATGATGTTTATAACTCTGAATTTTGTGAGTGTTATATTAAATGATTAGTTTTCATTTTATTCAATAAAAAGTAACTTATACCCAAATTACCCCCCCCCCCTTTAAATTGTACACTGCATACTATAAAAATTATTAAAAGTGTCCTAATTTTCGTCCTGATATTTGTGATTTTCTGTTTTGATTTTTTTCCAAAGTTACTACATAATCTGAATATTGAAAAGGTACTACCATCCTGCACAACAATGCTAATAGCTATGTATTATTTTCTACACTTCATTTTAAAAATAACTAATAACTAGGTGGCCCGTGCGGAATTCCGCACAAAAAAAAAAAAAAACTCTAAACTTAAAATTTAATACGACAATTTTTATTGGCTTCATTATCTGCCCGAAGTTGCAGCACAGTGTTGAAATCTATTAAGAAAAGTCCAGCGTAAGTTGGTGTAGTCCCTGCCGGAGGTTGCAAGTTCCCGATCATATAGTACACTTGATCATGTAGTTTAAAACAATATGGACCTCTGCCAGGAATGTTAACTGAGTCCACTTTGACTGAAGC
>JAXGGA010023519.1:0-13337 GCA_038373865.1 Uloborus plumipes | reverse complement strand
TATTAGCCAGATCATTTTTTAACTGTTCTTGATTAGTAACCAGATCATTTTTTAATTGTTCTTGATTAGTAGCCATAATCGCCATATCATTCTTGATTTCTTCTTGACTTGAAGTTATGCTCGCGGTTAAATCATTTTTTAATTGTTCTTGATTCGCAGTCATGTCACTTTTAACAGCGTTGATCGCATCAAGGAGTTTTTTTAGTTGTTCCTCCATTGCTCGAGTAATCACCATAAAATTCTGAAGTCAAAAAGTCCTCAGGAAGAAAAGTCCAAGTTCACAGAAAGTTCCAAGAAAGTCCTTGAAGATGCCCCACGTTGGGCGCCAAAATTGTAACGAGTCCGTAGCACCTTCAACTTTCTTCAAATGAGCATTCCAATCTTGAGGAAGTAACTATAAATTTATTTACAAGTATGTACACTATTTACAATAAAGCAGGAAACAATTGCTAAACATCCAGCAATTAGGTAGCAAAACAGTACACTGTACTCTCAACAGTAACTCAGCACCACGTATCTAACGTGAACAGTAATTAAGCAATTACAAAAACAAAACAACCATCCGCCCCAGGCGAATGAAAACGAGTCACCAGATCAAATCTGAAAACAACTGACCGACTTGTGTTCAAGGCCAGCTATTTATACACGGAAAGAAATGTCCACAATATTCGAGAAAAACCTGGAATATTTTGTTTCATTCATAACTTCTAGCGATAAGAAAAAAACCATGCGAAAATGTCTTCACGCTTATTAAAGTTAGGGCAAGTGTAAAAACTGCAAAGTGTTTCAGGGCCGGTATACAGATGATAAAAGGGATATCTTCAGATACATTTGCAACATGTCGCCAAATAAAACCAAAACTAATGAAAATGATGCAAGGCAGGAAAAACAACAACTATTTACAAGATTTGTAACATTACTATCCATTCATAAACAACGTGTAAGTAGTGTTAGTGGTTTTTTCGTTTTTCTAATTGGGGATGCACCGATTAATCGGCTACTTTGCCGATTATTAATAATCGGCAAAATCAGACTAATTAATTCGTCGAAAAAATATTTTTGAAATATTATTCTTTAAAGTATACCTTCAGTAAGAAACTGATGACCAATTTTATTAACAGTAATAACAATCCTTTCAGTGAATGAAAAAGTTTTTTTTTTAAATTAGTTCTCCTACTTTGAATAAATATACATAGGGGCGGTTCTCTGTAAAGTGGTAATAGGCTGTCTGGGCTGAGTATTTTAAAAATAATAGAGTGTAATAAAGTAATTATCGCTCTTAATACAAGTTTAGCATTAATACTTTGTGGTCCAATTGTATTTGGAGTGATAACAATTGATTTTTTTTTTCTAGAAATTATCTAAGCGCCAAAAACACAGTCCCCTGGCTGTCCCAATCCCATAGTCTAACTGTTAAAGATAGTATTTCAAAAAACCATAAATTTGCCAATTAATATCTAAAAATAGAATAATGAAGCTATATTTTTCTTATGAAATAAGGTATAATTACGTATTTCTAAAACTTAAAATTGTCATGTAAATTCTGTCCGGAGTTCTTTCAAATAGTCGCCTGCAACAAATTCAAAACTGTAATACGAAAAATCTGTAACTTTTGCAAATTCTTTTTGGCATGAAGTTTTAAGTAATCAGTGTGAATTTGCCGAAACCGCCGAGAACGGTGTTGAAACGCTACTTTGCTTAGTTTGAGAGCCACATTTGTGATTAAAATATGCACCAGGGTCGTTGCGAAAACAGTCCTCTGGGAAGTGATTTTATTAATGTCAATTAATTTAATTATAAAACATATTAATTATTATGTCCATGATTTGTGCCTAAATTTATCGGTAGTCTCGTAACTAATTATGTTCCAATAGTTTTGCAGATATTACGCAACAAAGAGCAAAAACACAGTCACCTGGCACAGTCCCCTGCCTAGTTATACTAGGCGGGGGACTTACCATCTATCATGATTTATCAAAAAAACACAAACTTCAATTGGCCCTCTTTCAAACCAAAGTAATAGATTCATTTTCTGAGCAATAGTATTAAATTTATACGAACATTTCAAAAAACCGTGCCCGGACAGATTTCGTGTGAAAAATAATTTACAGAGAATCGCCCGTAGACAATGTTGCAACATTTTTCATGTGGCCATAGTTTTCTCCTTAGCACAGTGCTTTTAGATAACCTCTAACTTTCAAAGAAAAAAGTATTGAATTAAATGGCTACTAATAATTAAAAAATATGAATTAAAAGTACTCCTAAATTGGAGTGCTCACCACGGACTCCCCATCCCCCCCCCCTTTTTTATGTCCAATTAACGTAACGAACAATATGCTAATAATATTTTTGACAATAACATGAAAATTGGTTCTAAGAAATTTGATAAAATATTGAAATTGTTTTGTGATAACTAGGAAAATGGAAAAAAAATCTTCTCTAAAAAAAAAAATTACTTACTATTTCTAAACTTGGAATTGTATAAGAGAGAAAAAACAGTGATGGTAAAATTGGTAGTAGAAAAACAATCATCCTTATCCTTAATTGGCTCAGCCGATTAATCGGTAATCAGTTAATTTGCTTATCAATGCATCCCTATTTCTAATCTTATGTTACTGCGTTTTTAAGAAGTGCTGCACGAGGTGTAGTAATACAGTGTAAATATATGATGCAAAACGGTCGAATCAATTGATAAGACATACAGCACAGTAAAAAAAATCAAAAAGCTTAGTGCCCTTTAATTTACAGTCGTTTATACACTGGAAGCTGCTTTGTGTGATCACGGCTAATGTTAATCAGTCGTTTAATGTTATCAGAGTCGTCAAGTCCCCGCCCAGTTGTGTGTCATTACCTTATGAAAACTATCATTTTTTGTAATCAAAACCTTGTTTATTGTTAGTAATTTGAGAAAATTATTTTAATTAAACCATCGACAAAATAAAATCTAAAAAAACTTATCTTTCTCTCTTTCGCTCTTTCTCTTGTTTGTGCTTTCAAAAAAATTTCTGAAATCCAGTGAGAAAAAAAGTATTTATCTCAGTACATGATCGAAAAACCATACATGACATGCAAACATATTATTGACAGGAAAAGCTTTTAAGAGTCATTTAAAATATTTCCCGTTCTAGAGATAAAACATACAATTTGTGTAAAAATAAATATCCGTCTCCCTGTCTTCAAGAATTAGTGCTTAATAAAGTTAGTCATTGTGGTATTTTTTCTCGCAAAACAATCACTTCAGCCTAATAAGAATTAATAAAGTTAAAAAACAAAATGCTTTTTCCCTTTCTTCTTCTGAAATATTAAATTTGTTATGTTTAACAAAAACTAAAACCCACATTTGTTCAAATGCTTCGGTTATTGTTCCGGCTACTTACTTTAGGTTTTTTTCTCGAAGGCCATATCAATTACTCTTTTTAAACACGAAATTTAAATCCATATATACTAGGAAAAGTGCTCCAGCAGTCGGCCACAATGACATAAAACTCCTCATAAATAGTACATTTTTAATTCAATATCAGATATGACTCATTCACACATTCATGTACCTATCCTCAATCATCAACCAGTGGCAGTTAAGTTTTGGGTTTTTTTTTAATCAGTAATGTGTCATTTTATTTTGAATCTTATGCTCGTCATCCAAGATTGCGATTCTGCTTATTTTTCAGCTAAGATGATTCTGTGACCGACTACCGGAGCATTTACTAGTGTTGACAACAGCTTGAATTTTAACATATTTTTTTTTTTTTTAAGTTCTGAAACAAGTTGGTGATTCACTATCAGAAAGGTTCATTCTAAAGTTTTACCTTGTTTTTGTTGCTGTATTGATAGCTGAAAGTTCTAGGTTAGCCAAGATCAACAAAAGATCTCTTAAATGGCCGACTACTGGTGCTTTTACTATATATATAAATGGATGGATATATAAAGGGTGTTTTTTTTAGAGGTATAGAACTTTAAGTTGGCAACACTTTTTTGACTGGCGGCCATTTTGTCAGCTGTCAAGTGGTTTATGTTTAGTTTGGTTTGGCATTTCAACATGAAGTCACACGATCACCTAGCAAGGCGAGAATTCGGTGAATGGGCCCAAAAGAAGATTGCCGTTGATCCCTATTTTCATAAGCGAATTTTGTTTAGCGATAAAGCTCACTTTTGGTTGAATGGATACGTCAATAAAAAAAACTGCCGTGTTTGGAGTGATAATAATCCTCAAGTGTATGTTGGGACACCGTTACATCCAGAAAAACTGTTTGGTGTGCTGCATGGGCTGGTGGAATGATTGGTCCGTACTTCTTTAAAAACGATGCTGGCCAGAACGTTACAGTCAATGGTGGCCGCTATAGATCCATGATTACTGCTTTTTCGTTCATCAGTTGAACAATTATGACGTGCAGGAGCTGTGGTTTCAACAAGATGGCGCAACATGTCACACAGCTCGTAGCACAATTGATTTATTGAAGGATGCGTTTGGTAACTGCACAGTTTCACGTTTTGGCCCGTGAAACGGCCTCCTAGATCGTGTGATTTAACGCCGCCTGACTATTTTCTGTGGGGATAGAAGTCGCTAGTCTACGCCTATAATCCCACAACGATTGACCACTTGGGGGACAACATTCGCCGCGTTATTGCCGATATACGACCACAAATGTTGGGAAAAGTAATCGAAAATTGGACCTCCAGATTAGACTACGTCCGAGCAAGTCGTTGGCCGTCATATGCCAGAAGTCATACTTAAATTATAATTCCAGAAGCTTATCTTTCGAATAAAATAAATTTCATGTCAATTTAAAAAATCATCTTTGTTTTATTCCATTTCAAAGTTCTATACCTCTAAAAAAAACACCCTTTATTTGTATGTATATTTATTCGTTTGTTTGTATGCTTGTTCCTTATACAAATCCAGTTTTCGTCGGATTTTCATCAAACTTGGCACAGAGGTTCCTTGATGCACTAAAGCTCATATAAACGGGGATTTTAAAATTAAAAAAAAAATCCAAAAAACTCAAAATTAAATTTTTTTTGTCTCAAACTGGCTATTTTCTATCAATTTTGAATATGTAGAGTAATAGATATAAGTCTTTAAGCATACAAATTGATAAAAATTTAACACATTTAAATGTGAGTTAAATTTCCAAGAAAGATTACGATTAACAATGAATTATCAATTTAAGGCTCACCTATTTCATTTTAGCATGACATAAGTTAAAAACAATTATAATTAGCTATGTTGTATTAATTAGTACCCAGGCAACGCCGGGTAATATGCTAGTCCTTTATAAAAGAGAACTGAAGAAACCACAATAAATTTAACTTTCTACGCGTCATTGACAATTCGTTTTTACTAAATGATTTAATCACTCCGGTTAAACTAATTATGAGGAGAAACATTTACACCCAGCAAGTACACTCTTTCCCTTTACTAATGCCTCTTGCGCAATTATTCGATGAAACCACATCAAAGAAGCGGCTAATACTAACTTACTTATCTTTAATAGAATTTCCGCAGAATTAAATTATTCTTCCAACTTAGTTGACTAAGAATAAATTCTTATACTCCTAATATATCTCCCTTTCTTATACGGAGTGAAAAAATGCTAACGCTAATGGCATTTTTTGAGAGTAGTGTTGGAACAAAATACCGACACGATTTTTTTTGGCCAGTTCTCATTCTTCTTCATCATCGTTTTTTTTTTTTTTTTTTGTTTTTTTGAAGTGGCTTATTAGCGAAACGCGAGGTATTTTTTTGTTCTTGAAGAGTAAAAATACTCTTTTTAAATACACAAATATTCTTTGTTAGTAACTGGTGTGGAATTTTCACCATGGTGTTCAGAGATTGAATATTACTCCCAGCAAATTTACTAAGGATGCTTTCATCCTATGTTCAATTCAACTCGCCAATCCTCAGAGCAGCAAAGAAAATTCCCTTTATTTTCACTTCCATTATGGACACAATGTGATATGAGCTTGTCTTCCTATCACAAAAAAATTAATCATGTGACTTTCTATCTACCTTATAGCTGTAAAATACTTAAGGGGTTAAAATTTTCACTCATAATTTGTATATCATTAACATCAACGTAATTCATCGTACAGTCATAAACCGAAACACTAGCTCGTATTCGTAGACTATCAACACTAGAAACACCACTCCAACGGAAGGTTATTCGGAATAATCTGTAACAATTAGGCGTTTTTTTAAATCCTGAGTCACAGCTTTAACATTATTGCCAATCCTAATGCAGCAGTTTATATAAATACAAGAGGTTACTTTTAAATTGTAACCTCTCTCCAGAAGGTGTGTGCTGCATGGGTTAGTGCAAAATGCATATAACTTTGTTTAATCAAAAGATAGGATGTTGCATTTTTCTCTTGAACTCTACACAGTAGGGTTTTCTCTTCCAAGTTTCAAAGAATATTTTTCTTTAACAAAACCCGGGAATTTTTATTTACTTACGAAAAGCAAACGCATTATTGTTAGTAGCTTTAGATAATTTAATTGAAAAAATATGATTTGTCTACTTTTTGTAAATTTCGACCTTGAAAGTAGCATTTTAAATGTGGTGTGGTCCCTAAATCTTTGGTCGGTCCTTACTTTTGTTCTACTGGTCCTAAAGTAACGCCGTTCGGTATCCAGCTTACTTTTGGCCCTCTGCGCCTAATGATGTAACCAAATGTAGGGGTTCCTATTTGAAAATTCAGACTTTGTGTTCATTTCACTTTTTAATGGCTCCTTATCAAAATTTTACTCTTGTAGTTTTAAAGAACACTTTAATCCAAGTCAGAAGACACCTTTCTTTTGTTCTTTGCAAGTATAGCAGCCCAATAATTCAGAGTGTTTCGTTTTTTTTTTCCTATGACTGTACCTACCAACAGCTAGACTATGGTTGTAAATTCAAACCGATTTCAACATCACTACGATTACGAAACATGTCAATTTTTTCATTTGGTTTAATGCCAGAGTCATTTCGGCACTAAGCATGCGAATGCATAAAAATTTCAATAAAAGAAATCCTAGAAATATTCCTTTGAAACAAAATTCCTGAGTGGGAAATTTCAATAAATTATATAAGAATGAGAAGAAAAAAAAATCCAGTGTCCAGCTTCTCGCATTCATTTGAATTTCCGACGTTTTGAATTCCAATTACATTTTTCGCGATCATGAATTGTGAAAGGGCCCTACTCGTTGGGATTGTTGTTTCCAATAATCTTTAAATTAGTTTAAATAAACTAAAAATACGCTTTTAGATGCACTTATAATGCAGCAATATGTGATATAGTTTATCCTTTAATATTAATAATAGTGTTAAATATATTACTTTTATATTTGTAAAGAACGTGAATTTTATATTTTATTCAGAGTAACATACATACATACATACAAACAAACAAACCCACATGCGAAACCAATATAATCTTTAAATTAGTTTAAAAAAAACTAAAAAATACGCTTTTAGATGATTTTATAATACATCAACATATAATATAAGTAATATAGTTTGTATAATATAGTATAGCCTTTAGTATTAATAATAGTATTAAATATATTACTACCCCTAGGGGACTACATATATTAATTATACTTGAAGCTCCAGAAACCTGTTAAATTGTAGAAAGTAAGAAAAAAGGGACTCGTTAGTTAAAAATCTTCGTTGTTTAAGTTTTCATACGTATAATTGACAACGTGTGAACTTATATAGAGATAGATAAAAGAGTTCTGTGCCGTCTTATTTGCCTTTTCCTTTACAAAAATTATTTCTGAAAATTACGTACAGTATCAGCAATTGATAATACAAGCGCAAGAAAAATAGGATTACATTTTAAGCTCGAGATTAGAATGCGTTAAACCCCTTCACTTGGAATTTCAGACTCAATTTCTTTTTCAAAATAAATTGATTCTTGGATGAAATTCATTAAAAGCGATAAAGCGTCCTGCAGTCGGGCATTTTGTACTTAAATCATTCGAACTTGGAAGTGCTTTCTACGAATTAGTAACGCTCAGACGATTAAATCTTAATACCCTTTTGCGGAATAAATTTCGCGTTAACCATTTGAGTGCTTCCTTTTCAATTAAGTTCGATAATTTAACCATACTTTGTCACAAAATTCTACATTTAAGTACAATTATAAATCTCTGAGTTTGCGTTTTCGCAACTTCTCTTGCAACTATGGCAGAATTAAAAACTAGATCATATTATTCAAAGGCGAGAATGTACAGAATGTTTATAAAGTCTTGTACTTATAAAGAACATTTATCAGAAAAAATAAGATTTGTGCGTAATTCTTTTCAAGCAGTCAACGAATTGCTTATTATTTTCATTTGACCGCAGTTGGTTTCCTTTGATTTTTGAGTGTGTATTTCTGCGACTACCACTTTCCATCCCATAAGTGCAGGACCGCTTCTCCGGTCTGGGGCCTCCGCTTCTCCAGGACGGTGGAGGATCAAACTATGCACACACACACACAAATTAATACCTACACAACTATCCAAACAAGTCTAGACACCTCAAACACACGTCTGCACACACGTCTACATACACGCACAAGCACACACGTACATGCACATACACAGACACCTATCGCAATTTGTAATTGAAGGGTTTGGAGGATGAAGGGGCTATGTTACATTTTGAAAAATGAACACTCTGGACAATGGTAAGCAATGGATGCATGTAAGCAAATAAAACTTCGCATATCAAAAAGTAGATGTCATTAGATCATTTTCATATGCACACTAACGACAAAACCAGAAAACAAAAAAGCTGCAACAATAAAACTTAAAACTTTAATTACTCGCAATTTCTGTTTTGTCACATAACCCCTTCGTTTCCCAAGCCCTTCAATTGCGAAAACCATAATTTGAATTCAAACTGCCAAAATTCAAATTTATTGTTATTGTTTTTTAATCTTTAATTCATAAAGTTTTCTAGTTAATTAATTATTTTTTATTTGTATAATACCAGCAAAATGCATGTTGGTGGTGCCAACATTGAAAGTTGAAAATGGCGGTCATGAAAGAAAAAACTTCCAGGTTCGAGGAATTTTAAGCGTCAGTTTGTGACCCCCCTTGAATTTGGTTTTAACACATATTGCCCTTGTATTTTTAATATCACTATTTCTATCCATATAAGGACTATTATTACCTCGCTATTACGTTCTAGAAGAAAATTTTCAACTGCGTTGGTGCCTGACGCGAAGATGAAAATCATCTAAATCGTCTCAAAAGGTGCACACGTACTCTCTGCCCACGGTTGCTTTGGAATAGGTTAAAGCGCGTCTACGTAAGACAAGTCGATTTGAATGACGAAGATTAAATAAAGATTTGATACGTGTGTTTCGTTCAAATCAATTTGACCCTGCTCCATTTTGAGGCTGATACACGTGTCGGATTGTTCAGATACCCCCTTAAATAGGCCCTTAAAGGGCAAAGTTTATGGAATCCTACATTCCTGCAGATTTTTCAGTAGAAAATTTAAAGTAAGTCAGTGTCTCAGTCTTTGCGCAATGATAAAAGGAGGCCCTAGACCCGAAAAATCTAGGTTTCTATTTAACAAAAAAAAATTTCTATAAAGAAAGTTTTCACTCAAAAGTTCCTTAAATGCTGTAAGTTTTACAGAAAACGCCATGTAGCCCATACTCTTTTTTTGATTGTAGACTGAAAAATATTTTCCCCAACAGTTTAAATTTTAGTACAGGAACTAAATGCAAGCAACTTCTTAAACCTTTTAGTAGTTTCCCTTAAACAAACATTGAATGGTGTTCCTGGAGATAATTTTTACCCCACAGCATTTCTTCTTTTAGGACACTTTTATGCTTGCGGGCTCCGTGGAAACCTATTACAAGTTCTATTCACTATAATAGAGCAGGGGAAGAAAACGCTACACGACAGTCTTGATCTTACATTGATTACATTTCCTTAACCTTTTCTTGGTAGTAGGTTTTTAAAAATAGCTTTGAAGCTTTTGCACTTCATTTCATGGGTGCCAATGTTAAATTAGCTTTGCTGTTTATTTTCTTTTTCTTTATTTCTTTTTTTTTTCTTTTGAAGTATCACGACAAAATGTTCACTTCATTGTGCTGCTGAACCTAAAAATGCTCAAAACTTGTTCAGTTTCGAAAAGAAATTCCATGTAACCCTAAAATGTATAAATCTAACTTGTTTTGCAATTTATTCTGTACAATATTGGCTTCTCCCAATTTGTTTTTGCACAATGGAAGTCTTAGTAGTCAAAGAGTCAATTTTCTTATACTTTTTTGAAAGAGCTCAGTAATATAGCACTAATGAAACGCAGTACTACTATACTCAGTACTGCACTACTAAAACTCAGTAATATAGTACTTATGAATGAAATAAAATCTTAAAGTAAAACATTTTCACTGAAAATAGGATAATTAAAACGCCTTAAATGAGACTGGTTACCAACATCCACATTAGGGAATTGTTTTATTTCTGCATTACAATATAAATTTATTTCCCTTGACGTCTCATAACTTCATGCCGAGATTTTGTAAAATATGTACAAGTTTTTTTTTTTTTTTTTTCTGGTTGCAAAAATAAAAATAAATAAATAAATAACCTCCATTTTCAACTCTTAAACATTGAGCGATGCAAAAAATTTATTGGTAACTGAAAAAAAAAAATTAACTTTTCTGCAATATAAATTTATTGAAGTAAGTTACCGTCCCTAAGCCAGGGCTAAGGCAGAAACAAGCAATATACTACCAACTCGAACTCGGTTGTTTTTTCCAAGGGCTGCAGTTTCGTTCTTGTTAGCAATCAAATAGGAGCGTTATCAAGCACGCCTATATTGGCTCCTAGAGTATCTTTCTATCTTTCTTTCTATGTCCTGTTTCTTTCTCCTGAACGCCAATGAACTAAAAGTCGAACCAGGAACCGATATATTCGTAATTTTTCAGACTGTGCAGCTTTTAATTTACATAAGGTTTGATAACGGGATTCTGAAGAAATTGAGAAAAATCTTAACTTTGCTTAACTTTGAAGCGTGTATCCGCCAGTGTGTATCAAATTTAAGTGTTGTATCCGTGACTGAATAATTTAATGAAGTGTTTACATGTTTTCACAAAATTCAAAATTTGTCGTTTTTGACTGGTTACTGAAATAAACGATTCATACAAAATGGGTAGAATTAGGGATGCACCGATTAATCGGCCACTTTGCCGATGGTTATAGTAATCGACAAAATCGGGCAAATTAATTAGAGGAAAAAATATTTTTTTAATCTTATTCTTTAAAGTATACCTTCACTAAGAAACAATGATGAATTATTTTATTAACAGTAATAGTAATTCTCACAGTTGATATAAAGTTTTTAATACAGTGAACTTTCACTTATACACTGCTTCATTTACGCGCCTTTTTCACTTATACGACAATTTTCAATATTTCCAGCACATTCCTTAGCGTAATAATAGCCCGGTCAAAATAGACATTCGAGTTCGGAAAAATTCGCATAGAGCTGAAAGTTGGTACAGACCTTAAGAACATCATCATAAGTGAAATCTCAAAAGTCCTCATGAATCCCGGTGGAGCTAAAAATTTTATTCAAGGTCAAAGGTCAAAATTTATTTATTTTTTCAAAAAATTGAAAAAAAATCGTACGGTGCTAAAAATTGGTACAGACCTTAAATACATCTTTATAAATGATATATAAAAAATTTAAATCGATCCCATTTGAATTAAGCATTTTATGGAAGGTCAAAGGTCAAAATAAACAAAAAAAAATTAAAAACCAAAAAAATTCACAGAGAGCTAAAAATTGGCACAGACCTAAAATACATCGTTATAAACGAAATATCAAAAATCCCTATCGATCCCACTTAATCTAAACATTTTATGCAAGGTCAAAGGTCAAAAAATTCTTTCTTTTGTTTACACAAATGTTAAGTGTTATCATAAAAAAGTGCATATAAAGTTTGTAAGTTATACAATACGTTTAAAAGAAGTATTTATATCAAGTTCAACTCTGTCGGGTCCAGATTAGGTGAAATTAGCAACATCAATATTACATCCCCCCGCCCCCCCTCCCTTAATGGATAAGATGCCTCTGTAAAGCAAGTGCAAAATATTTTTTTTTTTGAAAGTATACTATACATTATTTCCCCTCTTTTTAGAACATATTTTTCATTCAAAATAACTTTAAATGCATGCACATTATTTATTTAGGATAACTAATAAGAAAATATTCCTACTTATTTCAGTAAAAGAAACACGTCTTTTAAGATATTAATATAACTTTTCCTCTCGGGCAAACATCACCAATTAGTTGACAGTAAGATTTTAGAATCCGTGCAGCCATTTAAAGATGATTCTTGCACTCATTTAAAAGTCTCTTATATGCTTCACATGATCAAAAAGACAAAAATAAAAAAAAGGACTTTTGTGGTATTTTGAAACCAAAATATCGCTATTTAAAGTAGGAGTCCTGTATGAGGTTCAGAATGACGACAGAATGAATGACACAAATATTATCAAACAGATTTCTATTTATCTTTTAAACATGTGTTTTGATGATACTTCAAACTCTTGATTATCATACAGTTTACTATTGTTTTTTTAAATGCGTTTTAAATTTCCTTCCAGCTCTTGAATAGTAATATGATCTTCTATTTCTTCTTCCTCTCTCTTCTTGATCTTTAACTTCTAAAGATGGCTCGAATGAAACAATGGGATCACTTACATCTTCTTCACCAATATCATCGTCATCAGCATCGATTGCATTTGATTCCACATTGGAGCACCACTGGCCTAGGCAATTACTGCAAATTTTTGAGCAAAACAATCCGACTTTTCTGCAGCCACAATTATGACTGCATCCCTTCTTGCAATTGCAAAAAATAGTATGGAGAAGTTTTTCTGGAGCGGGTGTCAGTAGAGTCTCAATTGGCACCAAAACGTTATCTTTCAGGACCCATCCCCAGTTTTCAGGGTCTAGCTTGTTACTTAGCCATATTTGTACTTGGTAGTACACACGATATAAATGTTGATATGCAGCAGCAGATGTTGGAGGAAAACAGGATAATTGAACAGGTTTATTGTTACGTGTAGTTTTCACGAAACAAGAATACCTTACTTGTCAAGGGAATCGACATTTTTGGAGCTCCATACATAGCAAGAATAAAGCGAATTCCATTAGTGAGAATGATATTGGGAGAACAGCTGATATTTTTGAAAACTTCAGTGCAATGAATTAAATCCTGATTTTCTTCAAATAATTTAAATATTTTCGTTTTGCCTCGCTTATAAAACGCTAACGTACTATCACAAGCAGTTACTGCATGTAAAAATAAGATATGATCTTGACACTTCGGATATGAAGTTAAAC
>JAXGGA010023518.1:0-10000 GCA_038373865.1 Uloborus plumipes | reverse complement strand
GGGGGTGGGAGGGGGGGAGGGGGACTGGGGGGGGGGGGTGGGGGGGAAGGGTGGCCGGCGTCGGGGCAGGGGGAGTACGGGTGCAACTGTGGGGGGGGTTGGCGTTGGAAGAGGGGGGCAGGGAGGGACAGGGGGAGTTCGGGAAGTGCTCTGCTGCCGCAGATCGGTTGAAGTTTTGGGCGGCGGAGGGGGGGTCGTGGAGCCGTGGAGGAGGTGGGTGGTTGTTTTTTTATTTTTTTTTTTTTGTTTTTTTACTATTTTTTTTTTTTGTTTGGCGTTTTTTTTTTTTTAAATGCATGGTGTTACATGTGACCGGGGGGGGGTGGGGGATGGGGGGGGGGGGGGGGGTAGATCGGGGGCGGGGGGGGGGGGGGGGGGGGGGGGGGGGGGGGGGGCGGGGGGGGGAGGGGGGAGGGGGTGTGGGCGGGGGGGGGGGGGGGGGGGGGGGGGGGGGGGGGGGGGGGGGGGGGGGGGGGGTGGGGCGGGGGGGGGGGGTGCGGCAGGGGGGGGCGGGGGGGGGGGGGGAGGGGCTCGGGGTGGTCAGGGGGGGTGGGGGGGGGTGGGAGAAGAGCGGAAGAGGGGGTGGAGTGGGGGGCGGTGGGTGCGGGGGGGGGGGGGGCGGGGGGGTGTGGGTAGGGGGGGAGGGGGGAAAGGTGGGGGGGGATGGTTGGGGGGGGGGGGGGGGGGGGGGGGGTACGGGGGGGGTGGGGTGGCGGTGGGGCCGGTGGGGGTGAGAGGGTAGGACATAGGCATCAAAATATGAAACTCACTTAATAATAACATGTTATATATCATTTTATTCACAAGAAAGCATAGTTTCCTAATTCAAAGGGTAAAATATCCTAGTTTTTACTGTAAACATGGTTTCAACGTCCTAAAGTTGCGTTTTTTCTAATCCATTTTTTCGGTTAAAAATTATCAAGTTTCCAGCCTAGACCCTGGCCACACCGAGTTCAATTTGGAAGATAACGAATTATAGTGCTTTAGTAAGCACCCCCTTTGACATTTTCCAGCAATCAATTTCTTTGTAGGTTGTATTAGTTTTTAATTACAGGTAGGCAAAAATTATCTAGAAGCTTTGTAACGACCGTAACCGAAAACAAGTATTTGTTATTCTGTAACAATAACTATTTGAAGTAGAAGTTTGCCATTTGGGTTTTACAGTGTACTCATTCACTCTAAAAAGTGCACTACTAATTTATTCAAAAAACCTTTTCGTTTTTGTGCTATGTTGGTTACGGGTGTTACACGTTTTAGGTCTAAATTCACAGTCCAAGTAGGATCTCTGCCAAATTTGGTACATTAGTTCTCTGATGCATCTGAAAGTTACTTTGGGGGTATTCGTCTCTTATAGAGTGGGAAAGCTCCTATAAAGGAGCTTTCCTACTATAAATACCGTTTACGTTAGTTCTTAAACAAATTTGACTCCGGGGTCATTCGATGTTCACCAGGAAACCATACAAAAGTGAAATTATGAAAAAAAATTAAGTTATTTGCATTTGAAACATTGTAGTAAAACATTTTGCTGGATTTATGAATTATTTGCCCTCACCTCCTCGTTTTTGATTTATAAAGTCCTAAAGTCTGCCGAAATTGTAATAAAGTCACTAAATTTAGCGAGTTTCAGGTTATGATGGGAGACATCTTTTCGCATGCTTTGCTGATAGCTGTCCTATCACATGCAGATGGTGAAATAGTCGGCCTTCTATTTCCCCAGAAGCCTTTAAATTTGGAGCTTCACTTAAATTTAAGCCTTTAAAATCCTATATCTCGATAAAGGGAGGACGAGGGCAAATGATTTATGCAGAAAAAAATCTTAATGTGTGAGTATTTTAAAAATGTTTAATGAAACGAACACTTGTGTGTGTGTGTGTGTGTGTGTGTGTGTGTGTGTGTGTGTGTGTGTGTGTGTGGTGTGTGTGTGTGTGTGTGTGTGTGTGTGTGTGTGTGTGTGTGTGTGTGTGTGTGTGTGTGGTGTGTGTGTGTGTGGGTGTGTGTGTGTGTGTGTGTGTGTGTGTGTGTGTGTAGTTGAAGCAATAAGGTGCCCGGTACAATCAATACCATTTACGTAATAAGCGAATTTGTAGAAATTTTTCTAAGCAGAGTACTGAAGAAATTCAGAGCTCAAGTCACAGATGATTATGAGGATTTAGTGGAGCTAAAATATCTGAAGAGAGACTGGGAGGTGTGGGTATTCTGGTGAAGTTTCATGGGAAAACGTAGCTCTAGGGATTTGAAAGCTTCCAAAGTCTATAGTAATCAATTGAATATTATATCTTATCAAATGAACTAACTAGAGAACCTTTCTGCTCATATGTCTATTATTTGACTTTATATATGGCGGAAAAATGAATTAAAATAGCCGTTTACTCATTTTAGCAACATATATATTGAAAATAGTCGGACGTGAAACGACCGTGACCGCTTTTGAAACGACCGTAACCGCAATAAAAAATTCATAAAAATTTATTTTTCAACAAAAAAGCTAAGTTCTTTGTATGATATCATTCCTTATTTATTTAGCAATTATTATAAAAATCCAGAAGATCATACGTGCAATAGATTCACAGAAAAATGGCAGTGTTTGATAGCACTCAAAAAACCATGTCTTTTTTTTGAAACGACCGTAACCACACATTTTCGAGATTTTTCTACAACTTCCACTAATAATTTCAAACTAACGCTTGGTGATAATCATGTTGGGGGGGGGGGGGGAGCTTTATCATTCCCTGTTTTCATTAGAACTTTAACTGCATTTGTGAATAAAATATGAGCAGCTGAAGTTGTGCGAATGAAACGACCGTAACTATGGATTGGCCCTTTAGTTGTTATTATCGCAGCTGTGTTTTTAAACAGTTATTTGTTGTTTAATCTGGATTAACTTACTTGATTTCTTTCTTATTTTTCTTCTCCTTTTTTCTTTCTTTTCTTCTTCTTCTTTTTTTTTTGTATAAATTTTGCTTGATTTTTTGTTTTTAAAAGTGTTTCTGGAGTAACTTTTTGATTACGCTTTTTTCTTCCACTTATTTTCAAAATTTCTTAAAATTCTTGTCTTTTAAACTCGATATCCCAAGAGAAGATATTTAAAAAAATATAGAGCCAAAGCAGATGATGTAGAATAATATCCTGCCCTGTGATACATATTTAATCAAAGAATTTTACTCTTTATTCCGAGAGAATAAATTGTATCTTGAATTTTAAACTCAGAATTTTTCTTTTGCTCTACGTTTTTGTTTTTTGTATCATTTCTGATGCTCAATTTTTTATTTTGTCTTAGTGATTAAAGTGTCTTTTTCCAAAGTGAATTTCAAACTTTTCTCTTTTCCATCTACTTTTATTTTTTCATTTCGAGCTTCAAACAACGCTGTTCTGTAGTTGTTTTTTTTTAAACAAAAATCATCCTTCCAGAAACCAAAACTATCTTCCATTTCTCTAATTTCAAACCATTTTCAAATGCATTAAATGAAGTTATTGGGATGTTATTGGCAATGGAGGAAACCTTTAATTTCGAATGTTGTCGTTTTTCCTCCTGAATATTAATTCATCTTTTACTTGGCTTTATATAGCACGTATTCAAAATTCCGTTAATTAAAAAAAAAAATCTCGACAGACGTACATTTTCTTTTTAATTTGCCCCACGCAGTAAAATCCCATTTCTTTTACAACTGTCCGATTTTTTCCCGTATAAAGAATCAATATATCATGGCAGTGCTTAAGATAATAGTCCATGGAACGAAATTGCAGATCCGTGTTTAAAAGCAATAAGAGCCCAATTCAACTACTGTATTACCCATGCGATTTGAAACGAAGAAAAAAAGGCCCTATTTTCACTTTCAAATGCAAGCACCCTGCCAATGAATATTTTCCCAATTACGCGCTCTTTTCCTGAAGTTGGTTCTAGATTTCTCTAATGACATCGGGGGAGGATTTCGCCTTCCTGCCCTAATCGATGAATAAGAAGATCCCTAGCATTTTCATCAAGAGGTGAAGTCCTTTAAGGGCCCCCCGAAGAGAATCTCTCCTGCATCTTTTTTTATTTTCTGTTTCTTTTCTCAAAACTTTCATATGCCAAATTGAAAGAGGGGAGAGGTCTGCTCTATTACTTTTGCCCTTGCTCCCTCATTCACCGTTTTCTGTAATTAGTTTACTTGTTTTAAACCGTAACGAATGGGTCGGTTCTGTGGTTGTGGAGGGCATCATTGATCGTCTGATTTTAAAATAGAACGACGAGAGAAACGGCTTCCACCTTGTTTTGGATGTTCTTGTTTTTGGAGGAATACTTAATTTTGCCAGGCTTATCTTTAAGGACTACGCTTTTAATGTGTTGTCCTTCTTAGGTGATGTAAAATGCACCCGTTATTGACTGGTACCAGTTATTGTCATTTTTAAATTTCGTAGAATAACAATTATGGGGTAATCTAGGATAATAGTAGTTAGATATAGTCAAATCAAATTTAGCGTCATTCGAAAGCTCAGTTTATCACTTCAGATCAGTCGCCGACTACGTATTTAGCTGAGAAGGTGACTCAAAACTTTTTACTTTTGAGTTACAAATGTCAATAGTTGGTACAATGTCATTGGGCCCTTTACTCTATATTCGTTTTGGAAACTAACCGAGTCATTTATGCAATTAATGCATTAAAACCCTATTCATATAGAGTGGGGAAAAAACGTTTTTCACACACACACACACACACACACACACACACACACGAAGGTCCATCCATGTTATTCGTAGATCCAGATTGGCGAGTTCCAAATACAGTGGATGCCATTTAATTAAGTCAGTGGTAAATTGAATCAACCGCTTTAATGAATCAAATCGTCAGAAACAGAACAGAGTCCATCCAGATTGAATTATTCTCTTTATTGAATCAAAACTGCTTATGGGTCATTCCATAGAAATGTCAACCTCAGCCGAAGAAAAAAAAAATACCGATGTGAAAAAAGTATCAAAAAATAAATAAATAAATTAAAAAAAAAAAAAATCATATAACATAAGAAGTGAAAAAAAATTGAAAAAGTATTGTAATTATCACTGAGATTAGCCATAACAAATAGTTTGTAGTGTGTTTACTGCTTTTTATTCGATGGTTACGTTAGTCACACTCCATCTTGAGTAAAAGTAACACTTAAGACTAAAAAAAATTAAGATTTAATAAACGTGTTTTACGTTTTTAAAAGCCAACTTTACACATTTTTCAAACATATCATTCAATTTTTATCGCTTGCTTAACTTTAAGAAATTTTTGCCTCACAACATGAGCATTAATTTTCATTGTTGCAAAAATGTTACGTCAGTCACGCTGCTATTTTGGTTGAAAAAGTATCTACTGTCAGTAATTTTGTTTTAAATTCTTAGCAGAAATGATAGATAGATACCATGTACATTGTAAATCCACCAGCATAGCTAAAAAATATTTTTATCCTTTAAGTTACAAGTAAAAACAGTTACAAAATCAGCTCTGAATGTTACTTTAGTCACTATGGAATGACCCTTATGACAAACGTGATTCATGTAAGCGGCAGCCACTGTATTTCAAAGTGCGTACGAGGTCCATAGTGTTTAAAAGTATGACTTAAGTAAAACTTAGTTTCGATGAAACGGGAAGAACACATTCGAACCTCGTTAATTATTCGTATACGCTTCGGGGGAGTTACTGCTTAATGTTTTGCAGTGCATTGTTGTTCGGATGAAACGAATTGATTTTAAAAATCCCTTGGAGTTGTTTTTACGACGGGATTTGACGATATTAAGGTATTTACATTGATGAGGTCTCAGTTGTACAGATGTCTACATTAATGATGTTGTCATGTTTATCTAGAGATCTAGATTGACGAATTGCGATCATCCCGAAATCCGGATTGTATATGGGTGACATCGATTAAGGTGCAAATTCTTGAGTGACTACTTGTTCTTAAAATTGTGGTTAACTTGACTTGTAATTGTAATAGGAATTCGTCTTAAATTGAACAATGGACACCTGAACCTCTGAGTCCTGAAGACGTGCTCTAAAAACGGACATGGCCTGCCTGGTTGATACCCTAGTTGACGGTCGTTGAATTAAAAAGTAATTGCATCAGACGTTTTTAAAATTTAATGAACAAAGACCTGGTAATTAGACGCTGTATTAAATAAGTTATCAAAAAAAAAAAAAAAAAAGAGCCTATGTAGGTGAAAACTTTGTCAGTTGCAGAAACTGGAGTTAAATTAAAACCCTAACAAGTTGAATGACTTTTATTTCTTTTATTTTTTAAAAATGTATTTATATTTTTTATTGTTTAATTAATTAATTATTTCTGAGCTTAGTCTCCTACTAATTTTCTTGCAGAATGTGAAAGAAATATTAAGTGGAACCTAAAATACAATCAGAAAAACAAAGTGGAGAAGTACCCTCGTATAGAAGGTAGTGACAACCATGCGTTTACGTATGCATACGACGAATGTAAGCATTTCATTCTTGGGGAGTAGGACGGGTGGTTTTCACTGATGAATTTTAACCCTTTTACTCTGGGAGGAGGAAAAAACGCGAATTTACGCTAAACTGAATAATTTAGTTGGAATGAAAAAATATGTATATCAGTGCCTTATTTTATAAATCTCCATATTTAGACGCCTGTTGCTTTAGACATCTCTAATTACGTTACGTTACGTATGTAATGCTCCAAAATTTCGAATAATTACTTGCATCCCATTGTTTATGAAGTTCCTCTTTTATAATTCATCATCACTCAATGATTCATACCATGCTCATCATCTGTTTCTGTCAAGACAATGTGATGGAAGAAGTCTGAATTTGAATGAATTAAAATTTCGTGCTTCTTCCTAATTAAGCTACTTATTTTACATGAACCCATTCCATCTCTTTCTTTTCTTGCGAACAATTCACATGTATATATTTTTTATTTTTATTTCATCGCATTTCAAACTTCGTTCTCCTCCAGAATTTGCTCTGCTATTAAAGGCTGATGCTCGAAGATGAAAGGGGGGAAGAGAAAGGAAGAAAAAAGCGGGAAACAAACTGATATTCTGTAAAAGCTAAAACTTCGCTTTCAGCCGGTGTCCAATATCAGGCTTGTTATGGCCGCTTATATTAATTGCTATCGGAGGTACCGTAAATAAGGGAGAAAATGGTAACACGCCGTACGAAGAAACAAAAACCGAGCACGGTTTACGAGCCTTAACACAAAAAGTTCCCAGGAGGGAATGACTGTTACAGCTGTTTTGCATTAAAGGGGTTATAAATAAGGACCACTTATAACGGTGCATGAATAAAACTGGATTGGCTGTCACCCAAATCTCGGTGCTATCCTGTTTCGGCTATGGGGGCGGGGGGGGGGGGATTCTTCTTCTCTCTTCTTTTTTTGTTTCTCCGAACTAATGACCAGTATTTTGGATTTTATTTTCAATTTTCGAAGTTTTTGTTCGATTTGCATAAGTATCATGATGCCGGTGTGAAAACTCTGAGCCAAAACGCGCCAATTCTCAATATTCGATACATCCTGATACAACAATGCAACGGGACTTGTGCGCCGAAATTTCAATTTTCAGTGCCCGAAAACTTTCTTAACGAAAATAATTGTAATAAATTCATTTCTGTTCACTAAGAAGTCCAAATAGCAAATTAGAGGAGAGAGAAAAGCCCCGTCCCACACATAAAGATTGAGAAGGAAGTTATGAGAAAGGTTTTAGAAAGCTCGCAAAGTGTTGATAAAGGAACCAATTTGAACAAAAAAAAATGTTATTAAAGTCTGATATTAACGTTTTTAAATAGACGTGCAAATTTTTCGTTAAAACGCAGAAATCTATCTTAGATATCTATTTTTGAGTTGAAAGAACGAACGAAAATAAGATGCTTTATCCAAATATTTTTTACTTCGAAACCAAAGCCCATGGATAGATTGTATCGCTTTGATTCTTGCTTTATTAGAAAGCAATTGTCAATTGGAGAAATTTGAAAAGCGCAATGCAAGTATCTCAGTTTTATTTTTGTACCTGTAATAATAAGATCAGTTTTCTCGTGCAACTCTTCTGAACTGTTGGATGACGCCCTCCCAAAGGCGATTCTTTTTTTCCTAAACTCTCATCCACGCTCTGAAAACTGCTGCTGGATTCTCTTGTAACTGATAGCTGCTGAATCGTGAACAACACGGGAAACTTAATACTCGATCCAGTGACTTCGCATCCCGTGAGAAATCGAGCCCTCTCTTCCTTGTTAGGCTCCTCGATCACGTTCCCAGCCACCTTAGTATGTACGTTGGAATCATCCCCCCCCCAATCATCTCCCCCCCCCCTCTCCATCGATGATACATCGAAACGAAGCGATGAATCTTACGATGCTCCATTTCTGGCGTTTAATTTGACGTGTTTTTGTTACTTTCTGGTGCTGTTCAACTTCATAAAAGAGTATTGCTCTCCAACTTTGTAAGATTATCCTTTCGTTAAAGACTTTTTCGAGTGATATAATTTTTGGATTATATGGACGGGTTAGAATAATTGTGGCAAAAGTCAATTTTTTTTTACAAATTGAGCTAAGCATGGACTCTTCTTTTAATTCCTCTGTTAGATCGACAAATATACGTAGATCGGACATTCAAACATAATGTTTTATTGAAATTAATATTTACGAAGATGAATATTAGATTGATAAATAATATCTGCAAAATTATTCAAGCAGACGCTGAGGGCGGCATTCTTTTCGGGGAAAGGTGAATGGCATAAAAAGCGAATTGTGCAGTTATCCACTTGCGTCTAGAACTAAAACACATTGCCCACTAAGTGAAAATTGTCCACTAAATAAAACTGCTGTTCAGGTGGTGAGAATGATAGTAGCATAAGTCAGTCTTCCAAGCGCTTGTTTGACCAGCTGCCAGATTTTCTGCTTACGTTGCCCACTCCGTGATATCTTTTGCATGTATTTGATTAGTAGACCCACGTACTGTTCATAAAAGTTGATGCATTGTATCAAAAAGAAAGAGGTACCTATGTATCTCTACAAATTTTCCCATTGAAAGTATTTAACTAACTCGGTCCTAATTATTTGAAGATGATTTTATAAAACCTGTAATCCTTTCATGATTTGAAACTACGTTGAAATGACTTATGTCTCTCTCAATCTAGCCACGACTATAATGCTCTAAGTGTTTTGCTTCTCATGGTGCAATCTTTTATCTCCATTTTGAAATAATTGATATAAAGTGAAATTTTTGTTACAGAGCCCTCTGATCCCGTTCTCGAATTTACAGAAATTTAGTAGCTGTTTGGCCGCTCTGTCAGTGTGAAAATATTCTAAGACTTTGTTTTTTGTATCTTGAATCTCATGTTCCACTTAAGTTAGGAACAAGATGAATTTGATTTTGTTAGATGTACACTGATAAAAAAAAATTAAATTGAAATTGCTTTTATTACTTATAATGGATTCTTGTATACTGCTGTTTATTGTCTTGCCTCTTATGCAACTATTTTTTTCCCTTATAAAATCGTACCCTTCCTAGACTTTTTTTTTTCTCCGTGCAATAAAGCTGCTCAGTAGTCCAAAAATGTATTTCAGAATTTTATTTCTATGGTACGTAATTAAATTGCAAGGATGGGGTAAATGTGAAAGTTGGCATTTTTATTTATTAATTTTTTGATGCAACAATAATTCGTATAATTAATATACCAGCATTATTTTTAGTAAAAATGGATAAGATTGTTAACAAGAAGTTAGAGATTCTAAGAATAGAAGCTGGGTGTCATTTGGCGGTGTGGGGCTCATGGAACGAAAGGGTATTTGAAGTAGAATGTGGATTGTGGAAACTAGAAGGGCCGTTTAATTCTACACTTTCGTCTACTTTACATTTACTTAACTACTCATCAAGGAGAATTTGTGGCCAGATAGGATGGGCAGCACAAGAGCATCTGTTCTTTTCCAGGATTTCAACTGAATTATCGTTGAAGAAGGATAAGTCATTTCTGAGCTTTTAAACTAAAGAAGATTCTTAATCTGAAGAGCTATTT